>CABFWB010001453.1:125857-159331 GCA_902151455.1 Timema bartmani
TTTTTTTTTTTTTTTTTTTGCAAGTGGATGTAAACTAATGTAATTCCAGCATTGTTTTGAACGTAACAACTTAAAGTTACCCGGTATTGTATTGTATTTTTCACACATTATTTTAGTTTCTCCATACTTATAGGGCAGCTAGAATCATCAAATTTGGCACGCTTATGGCAATTGGATGTCCCAATATGCCTGCCAAATTTTATGATTCTAGCTGTCCCATAAGTGTGTCAGAAAATTTTAAAAATGTGCAAAATTTACCTAAAATCAAAAAATCTAGCTCTATCTAAGGTATAACTGATGGAGATACGAGAAAAGGTAATAAGAGCAAACCTGTGGATCTCGCCAAATCCGTTGCTGCTGGTGCAAAGTTGCTCCACCATTTTAAATTTTTTCGAGGGTTAAATTTTTCTTTTTTAACTTTTTGGAATTTTCTCGTCGGTTACAAGCTAGAAGCTAGAAGTCTGCCAAATTTCAAGTTTCTAGCTCATATGGAAGTGGGTATATATTAATGTCAGTGAGTGAGTGAGTGAGTGAGTGAGTCAGTCAGTCAGTCATGTGGCTTTATAGTAGTATAATTCCAAAAGGATAGTTAAGACACCATGCACATAAAGAAAAGAGTCATTTACATGTTTGTCTCATATATTTTTTTCAAGTTTGCCCATATTTTATGGTTTATAGTGACTATAGAATAATACTTGACAACTATAAGTAGACACTGTAATCCCCAGTTATTAAGTTCCGATACTATAAAGCTCATTCAAATGACAAGAGTTCTTAGTTGCATACAACTTAACACAAAGGGAGTGAATTGTTGTCATTCTAATGAGCTTCATACTCTCGGCACTAAATGTTCAGAAATCCTTCAACAATGATTTTGTAAGGCATGATTTTTCAATACTCAAATTGTTTGTTTTAAAAATTTTACCTGGAATTAGTCCTTTGTTTCAAATTCTACCTGGAGTTAGTCCTTTGTTTCAAATTCTACCTAGAGTTAGTCCTTCATTTCAAATTCTACCTGGAATTAGTCCTTTGTTTCAAATTCTCTTTGGAGTTAGTTCATTAAATTTTATCTGGAATTTGTCCTTTGTTACAAATTATATCTGAATTTAGTTAATTTAAATGTTCTTTCCAACTGCCAGTATGCTCATTATAAATATTCAAGTACTAGTGAGTTTACTGTGTGTATAAAATAGAGACAAACCATTCAAATTCTATGGTAATCGAGAAATTTGAGAGTTGTAAAAAAAAAGAAATTATCTCAAATACAATAATTATGAAGACCTTGACTTATTAATAGCATTTGTCAGTGGTAGCAAGCCTTGAACAACATTTAAAAAAAAAATCAATTTGAAATATTTTCACTTTAACCTAAATTTAATAGTTTTAAAGATTCGAGGATTTGGGATTCAGATTTGAGAAATATAAGAATCAATCCAACTCTATAAGAAAACTAAAATAATTGTATCTACTAGGGCAATATTTGATCTATTTTAGCCAAGAATGTTGTAAGAATACCAATTTTAAATCACGCCCCACCTTAGGTTTTAGCAAAATATTCTATCAAAGGGAAATTTTTACCAAAAAAAATGTGAGATTGATATTACTTTATCTCCTTTATCTAAAAGCATACTATAGTTTTTTATATGGTAGTAAAGAGTCTTAGTCCTCACAAATCTAGTGTCTCCCTATCAATAATGCATAAAAATGCATCATAATGTGAAACCTGTCTCGAGAAGAGTTATCTAAACAAGTGAAGGTACTTTGTTAACCGTGAGTAGTGAATAGTGCTCTAAAAGAAAAACTCGTGATAAAATTGATAAGAAATCAACCATAAGATGGTGTTGAAATATACCTTTGAAAAAAAAAATTAATTGAGAAGTGCAACTTTGACTTGACTCTCAAAACACCATAAAAAGGGATGATATCATCATTTAAAATAACAAACACAATACCAAGTCAGGTCCAACCAAGCTGGGAAACTACAGTCCAATTTTCTAAGGAACAGTCTTATCTGACATCCAGAAAAGTTCCTAGATCTACTTTCACACACTCATACATTAAGTCATATGATTTGCAGCTGTCACTTTTGATAGCTATTATAAATTACATATAAAATAACAATAATAATATTGTGAAATGTTATCAATGTTGAGGGCAAAAAAAAGTTTTTAAATTTTCTAAAATGTTTCTTCCTACCAAAATCTTACTATATATCCTTTTCGAAATCTTACTTAATAACAACACTGAATTCATACTTAAGTTTAAGGTATATAGACTGAAAGGAGGGGCAGGGGTACAGTTATATATGAAATACATTTCCTAAGTTCCCCCATTCCTGACAAGAACGGGGAACACAAAAGGTAAGTTGCGAGTCATGACACACAGAGTCAGTATAGCAAGAGTTGAGCCCCCCACCCCATTTTCCCTTCTCCAGGAGTAAGTAAGAGCTAAGTGTGTAGCAGATAGGTAGGTTAAGTCAAGGGGCGGAGGGGAGGGCTTATGAAGCAAGTTGTAATATTCATTCCCTCAAGAGTGGAGGAGAGAAGCGAGCGCAAGAGAGTCATAAAGAAGGATTAGTTCTCCAGAGATTTGCTCAGACACAAATTGCTTGTGAAATAGTGCTTGGCTGACATGAGTTAGGTCTTAAGTGGGTGTGCAGGTTGAAGAGTGAGAACAGTATATTATGTCAGATATTAGGAAACTTCTCGCTAGACAAGGTGAGAAGCACACGGGACGTTAAGGTATAAAATCAAACTAACTTTCGGTTCTCAAAGATGAGTTTGCAAGGTTGATGAAAATTTAATGAATAAATTAAGTGAATGTGTAAAATTATATTTCGATAAATTGAAAAAAAAATTAATAATAATAAAGGGCAATTGAAAACATTAACGTGTAATAGTTTTACACGCTGTACCAGTTTATTATGATCAGTACAATGTTGACTATTTAAATTGGTTGAATGTTTAACAAAAGTGTTAATAACGTACTTAACCAAAGGGATAGGTTTTCAAGGGGTAGAAATGAGGGTGTCGGGTAATAACATGATAACCTTCATAGATTTAGATGGGATATATTCATTATTTAAACTTCTATAAAGTCCTGAAATCTGGCTATAAAAATAAAATAAAATATTAATAGATATTAGCTATCCTAAAGGTCTTGACTGGCTATAGGCTATATAAACAACTTGTAATTCAAGAGGTAAGCTACCAGAAATCACTGCTAATACATTTTTTCATCAAATGAGGGCTACTATGTTTTTGCCCGGACCCCCTCAATTAAGGGGTAGGAGTTCCCCCTCCTCTCTCCCAATTCTATTTTATTTTCAAGTGAATGTTGGTGTTTCTTTAAAATTTATTTTTAAAAAACATGAGACTTTTTAAAAATCTTTTTTATATATTTGTGAGTGGTTACTTTCAATGTGAAAGTATAAGCCCTTGAAAACACCAAGATCTGTACCATGTTGTTGCATCTGTCGCATCAATTGTTCAAAGTACCTGTCAAGCGAGTGTTGATCCCCGGGTGAGAGCGACATAATCAAGGGGAATGTGTGTTGGACCACCCTCCCCTCCCCTTCAGCTCCAACTGAACAGGGCGGGGTGTTTAGTTTCAATAGGTCTGTTAAACTAGATCCTGGTTCTGAGTGTTAAGTTTCATGCAAGAGAAACCGCTGTCATGTGGAATTAGTCTTGTACGAGGTGATGTGAATATGTGTTTTACCAACTACAACATTGGAATAACATAAACTTCCCTCTACATGACAGAAGTAGACAGTATGAGGTACCTTTTAAAACTACAGATTTATTTTTTGATAACATAGCATTTTACTAAATTATTATTAATATTTAAGGATGGTGATAAAATCTACCAAAAGTGACAGTTGCAGTATTTTTTTTAGCACCATGTCTTAATATCCATTCAGGTTATACGCAATACAGCTGCAGTTGACTTGACCTATGAATACATTAACATAATTTAATAGTGTTTGTTACTGTTACATATTGTTTTTCCTACCGTGGTCTTACTATAAACCAGAATCTTTGGCTATAAAAATATAATTGTCTCTAATTCCTTCTATCAAAACATGAAATACAGGAAGGGTAGAATGATTTGTAAATTGATATTGAATGGGTAAAATTGATTCACACAAACAAAAGTCTGTACAAATATCGATATATATATATAGATATATCCATCAACACCAATTTTAAAGTTCGCAGTAGGATATATTAAGTAAATTAACCAGCACCTGGCTTTACTTTTTTAATAACAGATGTAGGTGAACTACAGTCAAATTTTTGAAGGAAAAACCTTATCCAACAGCTAAAAAAGTTACTAGATCTACTTTCACATATTCATATGTCAAGTCATGTGATCTGCAACTGTCATGTTTGATAGACATTATCAATGCTTATAAAATAACACTAATAATATAGGTAGTAGAATGTTATCAAAGCTAAGCATTTAAAAAAATATGTATTATCTAAAAGTTTCTTGCTGGAGACAAATGGACATTTCAAAACACAAAACTACAAGGGACCAAAAAAAACCCCAGCAGAACATATTTTTTTACACATCCGATAAAAATAACACATTTTAAAATTAACAAACCTACATTAGTTTGGAGAGAGTATTGGAAAACGATTCCCAGTGCACTCAGCTGATATTCAAACCATGACCTCACTGTCAACAATAACCAAATGCAACGACCTTTCGATCACCAGTGTGGGTGGCATATTATTTTTTAGTTTAATTTGAGTGTGATCTGTTATTTGATGAAATACATGAATGTTTACGACCAAATAAACGTTATCTTACTTGCTATGACGAGTCGAGCGGTCCTACTGACGATAGAGCCCACCTCCAACAAGTTGGCGACACACTGATACTCTCCGTCAACATTCTGGGTCGGGTGTACCTTGGAGAAGTACAGAGAGCCGTTCTGCAAGGGACTCCTGACAACAATAAAACTCAAAACTTTGAGAAGGTTTTGGAGAGGAGGAGAGATAATTACAAAACCATAGCTGATAAACATATTCAGCTATCTTTCTCAACAATTGTGGGTGAAACGTTATTGTGTCTGAATGTTTTTACTTTTTGATTGAAGAGTAATTAATTTGTATCTATTGTAAAGCTATAAAAGTTGGTTGGGTTTCTTATTTTATGTCGATAAAAAAGGTAGGTAGAGGTGAGAAGAGGAAATAAGAGAGACATTGGGGAGAGAGGGAGGCAATAGAAGAGTCAGAAGTCTGATCTGGAGTAGAGATGTGCCGCAGAAGTGCAAAGAAGTGATGTACGTGTGCTCCAATATTGCAGTGTGCATCAGAAACATGGGTGACGAAGGAAAGGGATATGAGCAGGATACAAGCATGTGAGGAGTAGGGTGGGAGTGACAAGGATGGACAGGGTGAGAGAGAGAGTGAAGGAGGAGCCCCTGCAGGATAGGATAGAGAAGGTGAGATTGAGGTGGTACGGACATGTGAAGAGGAGAGGATTCCAAATAGGATGCTCGAAATGGAGGTGGCGGGCAGGAGGCCAAGAGGTAGACCCAGAGACAGGTGGGTAAAGCGAGTATGGAGGAGTGTGGAGAGGAGAGGAGAGGATTGGGCCGGTGTGGAGGAAGAAAGGTGGTGAGAGGACAGAAGTAAATGGAGAGGCTTTATGTTCGAGACAGACCCTGCCGGTGGAGGAAAATGTGCGTGATGATGATGATGATGATAATGATGAAAAAAGGTAGGTTTGGGTTGAATCCGCTTTTTGTTTTTTTAATTCGAATATTATTCATATCTATGAATCCTGAATCTTTAATATGACTCTGAATCTTAAAAAAACATGGCAAGAATCAGAGGTACATTACTATGATATTTATTCATCCTAAATTCTAATTCGGTTCACATTAATTTCAAGGCTGCTACCGAAAATTTAATAGTAACTAAAATGTTAACGTTTTGTTTTATAATGTAAATTTCCCATTCCTTCAAGTGTTAAATTAATGGTCTGGGGTCTGTTAGGTTTGCTCCATAATTTTACTGGGCTAAGCAAATCTTAAGTACCATAATAGCGCTAGCAAAATTCAGATTACTTTTTTTTTCTTCTAAATATTGATTTAATTTTATTTACTTTATGAATTTTGAATCGGATTTTTTTTCGACTATTTGAATTTTAATTGTCCTTCAGGATTACCCGCACGAGTTCGATCCCAGGCAGTACTTTGGCTACTCATTATAGCACATGTCTTAATATTACCCTGTGTCTAGAGAGTGCGTACGCATCACGTATCACAAATAACTAGTTTTAGAACGTGAGGGGGTACCTGAAGCGCTCTCCTATAAGGTTGAGGAAGTGCCCGTCGGTGCCTCGCCACCTGATGGTGGGCTTGGAGTTGTCGGCGCCCCCGGCGGCGCAGTGCAGCATGGCGTCGTTGCCGGGCTCCACAACCGTGTCCTCGGGCTCCAAGCTGAACTGGAGGTCTACTGTCGTAGCTCCCACCACACCTGTGGGTCAGGCAGTCACAGATAAATACAACGCAGGAGAGAATACTTAGGTTTCAGTGGTCGGTAAAATGATGGGACACAATATTAATAGAAAAATAATATTTTATTATTCATTACTTGACAAAACTAAAACTAAAACTTAAAAAAAACAACTAAATTTTCAAAGAAAACTACTGCTTGGGGTCATCCAAATCCAATCCAATTGGGATGAATTTCAATTTAGTTTTATTCTGATGACGACGCTAATAAAAAGACTCGATTTATTGCTATTTGTGACCACACAGAACAACAAACAATTGCAAAGGGCAAACTTTTTTTAATGTTTTTTTTATTTCAAGATGAAGTTCAATTGATGCAAAATATGTATATATTATATATAAAGAGTTGAATTCATTTTAATGACGCACAATGGTGATAGTGAAAGTGTTATTCTGACACTACAGCCCTGGGTTTGATCCCTGGATGAATGCGATGAAGGTGGAGTTTTTTTCTTCTTCCATGCTCCACCTCTTACTACTTGACTTGGATCTCTACACATTTAATCTAGTGTGGTCGACATTAATAACATTTTAATACTCCCATTATTATTATTAATATTATTAATACTATTATTATTATTACTATTATTATTATTAGTTTTACCTTTATTTTATAGGTGACAGCTGAAGAGTACATAAACCGAATTATGTAAATCATAATATCACTTGCCCTTTTTTCATGATATAAAAATAAATTTTAATAACGAAAAAAAAAAGAGAAGATATGAATAAAGAATGCCCGCCCACATAATTCATGACTTGAAAGCACATTTCATGACTTTTAATGACTTTCAGGACTATAATTTCATTTCATTACTGACATTACTCTACATAACGCATATGTCTATATAAGGGATGTCCAACCCACGGCCCCCGAGTTTGTTCTGTACGACCCGCAAGATCAAATTGAAATAATTCAAAGTTGCAGAAATAAACAACAAATCAGGCTCTTGTTTTTATTATATCTGAGCATTAGGTATTATAAATTTTTTGAATGGCCCCCGACCAAATCTCTAAGAACTTATGCGGCCTTCAGCCCGGTAACGGTTGGACATGCCTGGTCTATTTATGAACGTAGTTTTAATAAAGTTTGTAGCTATGAGGTAAGGTTCCTCCTACAGCATTCATACTACACTCTAATTTAGATATGAAGGAACATTTTCGACAGCAATTAAAGATAGTAAAAAAATCCATTTTCATAAATGTATGCATCAGGTCATGTGATCTGTCACTTTTGATATATAATAACTTCAATCATGTATTATAATGTTATCAATGTTTACAGCATTACATTTTTTTGTAGTCTCTGTAGTCTAGTATTCAGAGTTCCTGGCTACAGATCCAGAGGTCCCGGGTTCGATCTCCAGTGCTTCCAAAATCTATTCGCAAAGCAGTGTGTCTGTAAGGGGGTCAAACTCAGCCTCGTGAGGAGGACAAATGAGGAGCTACTTGAATAAAGAAGTAGCAGCTGCGGTTTAGAAAACTGAGATTAACGGCTGTAGGGTTCATTGTGCTGACCACATGACACCCTCTATCAGCAAATGTTGGCACTATCATCGCTAACGGCGGCGGCTNCCGCCCTAAAAGTTCCGTTCCTACAAGAATCTTACCACACACAATGATTTACGCCTCTTCAGATTTCTGTGCATTGTTGTCTTTTAATTATTATTGCTTGATAGTTTTTTAAATCCTTGGATACAGGACATTTCCACATGGACCGTGCTCACCGGAGTTTGCCCAGGACAATCTGAACAATGGAAATACGCGGGGATGGGGGGTGGTCATTGAGGGTATCTGTGGGATTAATGGCGGAGAGGGGAGCTTCAGGGGACAAGATACTAGTGGTTCAGACATATCTACAAGCAGGGGATATGAGAAGATACCATCACATTTTTCATAGCAAAGGCTCAACCTTTTTAATATATTATTATATTGGTAATATATATCTAAAGATGCGTATGGCATTATTGTCTGGGAGAGGTACACGACATATAGTTCGGTAACCTGTATGTTGGCAGCTCTGCTGGCACAGGACATTTCCCAGGATACACCGCAGGAGACGATGTGGTGATAGTGAATATGGAGGTGTGGGCCAACTTAAGTCTAGTTAACCAACCCTCGATGACTGTTAGGTTAGTTCCCTTTAGAATTAAAAATACCCAAGGTACCAGCCTAGAATCAAACCCGGGACCCTAAGTAGGCCTACATAGCTACTGTAGCCCAATGACTTCTTTGGTGCTGACTGAGAGCTGACGGCTTTGAAAAGTTACCAGACTAAATTATGTATCCCTACGCCGAACCATATGATCTGCAAAAACATGTAGTTTATCAGCTGTCACTTCTGACAGTCGAAATTAAGGTATATACATAAATGTTGAGTGTCAGAAGTCAGCTGTGAACTGTCAGTCACCACCAAAGAAGTCATGGGGCTACTGTAGCTGCACTGACCACCACACCACGGGTCCAGATCCATACAGAATGGAATGGAACTTTTATGTCAGATAAGACTCTTCCTATGAAAATTCGAGTGTAGTTTTATTGACTATAGTAGTTTATACCCTGTGGTCTTTAGTGCCAATACCGGCTATCAGCTATTAAAAGAGCAAACAAGGAGTGAGACATAGATTACCCTTTACCACGGTTAAAGAAAAGTTCGGGGTTCTAATCCCGGACAGATATAATGATGGTGATATATATTATCAAAACATATAAAATAACTTTAACAATATAGTAATGAGCTCCTAAAAAATAAATGTTTTCTAAAGCGTCTTTTCTTTGAAAATTTACCAGTAACTGTATTTTAGGAGCTATCGATATAATATATTTTTATAAAAATATTTAAGAATATGACTATTTCTTTTTCCTTGATAAAGGGGATGTGACATTGTCACGATGTAAATTTTACTTTAAGGATGCAAACGTGGTTCTGAATTTTTTTTATCAACATTTTTATTTTTTGAATTCAATAGCCAAAGCTATTATTTATGCTTTTAGTGAGGATTACTCCATCTAGATATCATATTCTGAAAATTGAAAAATGACACCTGGACACGGGAATCGAACCCGGGACCTTTGGCTTAGTACGCAATTTTCAGAATTTTTATTTTTTGTTGAGAAATAATTTGTACTCTCTTGATTAGCAAACATTTTGTTCTATAACTGACATTATCGAGGATCAGTATCCTTAACATTTTTACAACACTTTAAAACAACATTAAGGCATATGTCGAGATTTATTTACGTTTTACTAACAAACCATTACAATTTCAATAAATATGGCAAAGAAAATATCAAATAATATTTTTTTTAAAAAGTTTAAAAGAACGCGCAAGACTCTGCTTTAAAACGCTTAAAAATTCAGTAAAATGGCGCCTTCATCCGGCGACCGCAGTGGAACTGTGCAACTGAAGGGATGTATTTTCTTGGCACGGAGGGTTAGAGGGTTGAGCTAAGGACATACGGTTATCTCCCTCAATGTATCTAAAATGGGTGAGGGGTGATAGAGGGATGGTACATATAGAGGATGTGAGTTATAGGTGGTATTGGTTGTAGCGACATATCAGTTCTGAACAGCCCCCTTCACCCGTCCCTTTTTTCGAGCCCTTTATAGTGTGTAAAAACCCCTCCTCCTAACCTACCCCCCCCTCTCTCTATCTCTCTCTCTCTCACACACACACACACACACACACACACGAGTATAACATGGGGAATAGCTAACAGTCATTGTTCTAGGTCGGAAAGAACAATGTCACCGTTCATTTGTTAATAAGTTCTCTATGTTGACATTTCTATATATTTAGGACACTTATTAAAAGTTCAATTTTTTTATGCACCAAGTTTTACTACCTGTTTAGGCTATACGCATATGTACTAATTACGCTAGTGAGTTAGGGATGAAAAGGATTGAATTTAGAGTAAGTGTCCCCGCAATTGCGTGGAGCGGGAGTGGAAAACCATTTAGGGGGTAATCTAAGTACACCCGACCGGTATTCGAACCCCGATCTCTCTGTCATCGACATTCTAGTCTATTGCAAGAGTGGCGTCTTAGACCATGCGGTCACCAAAGTTCAGTTTTGACACCAGTTTAATTCAAAATTATTTTATCTCAGACAAACCATTGTTCATACTGAGATAATCCTAGTACACTTACAATAATAGAGTGTATATCAAGTGGTAACTGTCTTGTATTGTCATGATATTATGTTGGATGGTTTCTGATAAAAGTACACCTACAATAACATGTGGAGTTAGGTAAACGTTACTTGTTTTTGACTTACTAACTAGTATTACTTAACAGCGATAGTAGTTACTAGATTTACTTAATTGTGTTCATACATAACGTCACTCACTACCGGTTCGGGTTATAAGCATATTTAATAACTAAACTAATTTGTTATGAAGAAGGATAGTATAATTTTAGTGGAAATATACCCGCATATGCGAGGGGGGAGTTTGGGAAGTAATTCAGAAAAAATAAAAACACCCTGAGTAGACCCAACTTGGAATCGAACCCCGACTTCTCCGTCACCGGAAAACCGGACAAGATGATCTTGACGTTTAGTTCACGTGTCCGCCGAAGCGGGGGATTCTATAAACCGTTTGAAATGTTACTTTTCTGTCTCTAGAAGAGAACATCTGTTTCTTGCAGAGTCACAATTTTAGATTCTAAATATGTGATAACTAAGGTTATAATTTCAAAGATTTAAAACACTAGGTCAAATTTTAATTTGAGCCATTTTATTTGCTCATTATTTAACGATTGAATGTTAACTCTGGCTTTAAAATTATTAACATATTTTGCAAAATGTTAGAAATACGTTTTTTAGGTTGCAGTAAAAAAAAACACGATGAAACTTTAAAAAAATATATATATTTACTGTATCTGAACATTTGGGTGAATCCGTTGTTTTTTTTCGGAAGCCTTCTCCCGTGTAACATCATTCCCGAGAGAGCTCACCCAATCATTTGATAGAATTTCACCCCCTCACCCAGCTCTCCCGACCCCGGTGGATCGCAATACGGTAAATTTCACGGCCGAGCGAGCACCCTCTACTCCACCCACCCGCCAGCCCCCCTACACATTTCCCGCGGCTGAGAGCATCAAAACCAACCTGGCCTTGATGACAAGCCAGATTGCTATCACCTTCCCCCCTCCGTAAACCCCCCCCCCCCCACAATTATAAAACAACAACCATTTTACAAAAAGCCCGCAATGTTGAAAATTAAAAATACATCCTCTCCCCCCTACNTAAACATGCCTCCTACCTCACCTAAACAGCAAACCAATTCACTTCCGGTCGGTAAAAAATAAACCCTGATTCTACCCGCGCGGATAATTGCATGCAAAAAGAGGACCATTTTGATTAAAAAAAAGGGGACGGAGAGGGGGGTGGGATCAGAGGGGGGTCGTGCGTGAAATCTCTCTTTGAGTAATTATTTAAAACTTCCTACATTTGGAAATAAAAGCGTTTTAAAATGAGACCCTAACCTGAACAAATATGTAGACATTTAATTCTACTAATGTGTTTTTTTATAACTAAATAATTTAATCCCAAAACAAATATCTTTTATACCACACTATGTTTTACTGCGCGTCCGGGCTAGTTACATTGATGAGGGTACAAACAATAAAGGTTTAAAGATACATACGTAGTGGTTTTCCCTAAATGGGTTCCCACTCTCCCTCCCCGCAATTGCGGGGACACTTTTTCTAAATTCAACCTTACGCATCTCTAATCCATTAGCATAAAATTAGTACATACGCGTACAACCGGAATGGGTAGTAAGACGCAGTGCTAAAAAAAAATATTCAATCAATGCGTATGCGCCTACACCTACAAACCTAGATACAATCAGACAGCTTCGTCTACTGCTGGCAAATGGTTTGAAATAATGCGGTGTGTTTCGTTTTTGTTTTCCTTTGTTTCACTACACAGCACAACATTAAACAACAAACATTAGCTGAAAATGTGGTTCTCACACTATCATGGAGGAAAATTAAAGATAAATCTTCGGTGGCAGATGTAAAATAGCTGATTATTCAATTAAATATATTTATTTTAAAAGGTCATGATTGCATTTTACCAAGCAATAAATAATAATAAATATATGTATACTATTTATAATGCTTAGTGCTTTATTAAAGTCTGCATTCGTGCATATTTCATAAAAGAGGGTTGGGGGATTAAATAAACCTTTTATATGGCAGTAAAATTTGTAATATTCTACCAAACAAAAATACAATTTATATACAAGTATTAAAATAGTTGTTTATTAACTGTATGCCTAAATTAATTCTAATGGATTACCAAATATATCTTCGGCCTGCGGGGCAAAATGATAATCAGGTTTGGCCCTAGGGATGAGAAAAGTTGGACCACCCTGCAATAGACAATTAAATATACTGATAACCAGATGTAAGTTTGTGTTGCAAAACAATAAGGGTCAATAAAATACCTTTCTGATAGCGTGTGAACTGCTGCGTCAAATATATAACAGATTATTCTCCCAATTTCCGGGTGAGCGTGTGAATCAAGCTGGGTTTAGACGCTCAATTAATATGTACAAACTAATGGTTTGTATAAACATTTGTGTCGTTAAAACAATAGTTTGTAGTTTGCGCAAACCAAAAAGTGTGGTTTGAGTTAAATCTGTCCGTGTTTGATTTTCTAGTTGAGATTGGCGTAAGTACTAGGCATTTAAACGGGGTTTGTGGGTTTGCACAAACTAGCCAAGGCGCATGCGTAGACAGAAGAGCTAACACACAGGTGATTTATTATTATTATTATTATTATTGCCATCGTATTGCATTTAAGGCCGGGAGGGACATGGCATCCAGGTTCGGCCGCCTTATGTGTAGACTATTAGCCGCTCTCTGGCACAGAACGTTACCCAGAGTACACCATAGGAGGTTGTCTACACGTCGTACACGCAATTACAGTAGCCCCATGGCTTCTTTGGTGATGATTGACAGCTGACAGCTTTGAAAAGCTACCAGACCAAATTATGTATCCTTACGCCGAACCATATGATCTGCAAAAAACATGTGGTTAGCAGCTGTCACTTCTGACAGTCAAAATGTAGGTATATACCTGTTGACTGTCAGAAGTCAGCTGTGAACCATCAGTCAGCACCAAAGAAGCCATGGGGCTACTGTAGATGATGTGATGATAGTTATTATGAAGTTTTAGAGCCGGTGTGAGTCTTAACATAATTTTAGCCTGATTATGCAAACCCCGGTGACCGTTGGTATCATTCCCCTTGTAAAATAGACCCGAGGTATCTGCCAAGAATCGAACTCGTGACCTCTAGGTTCGTAGCCAGGTGCAGTGACCACTATAATTCATTAACGACCTTAATTTACTTGGATGACAGCTTAAAAAGTTACCAGAAATAATCCCTAATACATCCCTACGCCAACAGCTGACATCACTTTGGATAACTGTAATGAAAACATATGGTAATGTATGGATGTGATAGCTAACCACAGTACTTTAAGCCAATATTATTTATATATTTATTTGAGGTCGGACACAAAGCTTGTTTATCATTTTGTTCCACTTATAAAAATTATTATTCACATCACTTTCACAAAAGGTCTAACGAAAGTAGCTTCAAAATGGCGACCGACGAATTTAAACCGTGTGGTTGAACGTAACGGAAACAAGTTTTTTACAATGATACACCCACGCAATGGATAAAATATGTTATTCAGTTAAATATTTCAAAATATGATAAAATATTCATAAAATAAATTATTATATATAAAAAATTACAAGTATTTTCTCTTTTCCAAGTAAATACGATGCCTGTATTAAAAGGTGTTAATGTAGGCACTATATTACACATATCAATAACATTCTAAAACGAACCATGAGTACTTTTAATTATGTTTAAAATATTGTTTTAAGTTTGATAAAAATAAATTATTAAAAGTAATGACAGTAGTAGTAGTAGTACAAGAAAACTTAAGTTTACGTTATTTTAAATGTAAAATATAACAGATAATTAAAAAACCTAACATTTATAACAAAAGAGTGATCTTTTACAAGTGTTGGCAACCCAAAACCTAAACATATGATTTTTGAAATGTCACAAAGGTAAAAACCTATCATGAACAGACTGTACACCACGGGGTCAGTTACACAGGAGCTGAGACGGGAGGTATGTAGATAAGTTTCTTCGTCCATACGTTCCGAAAATCATTTGGATCATCCCGAAAATTCTTCTCTTTGAAGCAGCCAAGATTTGGTCCGCCTTTAACTTGGGAATCTAGTAAAAACTCGGCATTACTGAGAACCAACATTCTACGAGAAGAAACTGGAGAACTATACTGGAGCAAGAAAAAAGTTTGCACAAATCTTACTGAACGTATAAACGGGTTGGCTTGTTTAGATCAATTTGTACAAATTGATTCGCGCGAACTCGTTTGAGCAAAATATTTGAGAGTCTAAGCCCAGCTTTAAGCAAAAATTCTCTGGTCGTCCAACTAAGGCGGTTCAACGTATCTGTTATCTGTTTACAGAAAGAACGGTCTATGTGACAAGTTTTACTCCCCTTCTATACCTCAGTTTTATCTTCTGTGGTGCTGACTGACAGCTCACAGCTGACTTCTGACGGCTTTGAAAAGCTACCAGACCAAATTATGTATTCCTACGCCGAACCATATGATCTGCAAAAACATGTCTTTAGCAGTTGTCCCTTCTGACAGTCAAAATTTAGGTATATACCTAAATGTTGACTGTCAGAAGTCAGCTGTGAACTGTCAGTCAGCACCAAATAAGCTGTAGCCTGGGTGTAGCTCTGTCCGGACAACAGTGAGGGGTTTACTCCCTTTGAAGCTCTGTCCGGACAACAGTGCGGGGTTTTACTCCCCTTCTAGCTCTGTCCGGACAACAGTGAGGGGTTTACTCCCTTTGAAGCTTTGTCCGGACAACAGTGAGGAGTTTTACTCCCCTTCTAGCTCTGTCCGGACAACAGTGCGGGGTTTTACTCCCCTTCTAGCTCTGTCCGGACAACAGTGCGGGGTTTTACTCCCCTTCTAGCTCTGTCCGGACAACAGTGAGGGGTTTACTTCCCCTCTAGCTCTGTCCGGACCAGAGGGAAAAGGATTGCTCCGTTTGGAAACCAGCCAATACTGCTTATTATTTCCCCTCGCAGTCACCGGCGCTCCCAGATATTAATCTCCGCTGAAAGTGAATGCACTGTTCGCACGCGAGAACAGTAATTATTACAGTTGGCATAGCCACAAGATGGAGATAGCTCGAAATAACGGCGATACAATCTGTCCCAGTCGCGGTAACAAAATGAACGACAGGTTCACACGTTTATTTAGATCATGTATGGGAAACAAGTAGTTCGGAGAGAAAAAGAGAGAGATCAATGGAACTTTCACCCACTATTTAGAAGTTATATACCATCCTCCTTTAGAAGTTATATACATACCATCCTCCTTTAGAAGTTATATACCATCCTCCTTTAGAAGTTATATAGCGTCCCGGCATGATATAACTGAACACATTTTAATTAAGTTATATTGAATCTATCTTTGAGGATATTATATAAGTCATGCTTTGTATATCTGTAGACACATTTTTGGCCGGAAACCATTATTATTATTATTATTATTATTGTTATTATTAAATGTGTCAACACTTTATACCCCACCCTGTACAATATTAGTTCTAGTTATCAAACAAACCTCGTAACAAGTGCAATCGCATCAAGCGTCTCTTTTAACAGTCACACACACAAAAAAAAGTGGATGTCACGTTTCAAACGGGCCAATGACCTCCCCGCGTGATGCGAAGTTACAAATTAAAAGAGAAAATTAAAGTCTCAAGTTCCAAATTAATGCGACCAGTCAAAATCCGAGAATAAATAAATTGTTGGTGACCAAGCAAAAATGTCGAGCGTACAGATAAAGGTACAAAGTGTGTGTGTTCACAAACCCAGTAAAAACTAAAAAAAAACATGTTTATTATTTTATAGCTGGCATTTCAAACTCGCGGCCTGCATGTGGCACTCGCTACCCATGATTCTGTGCAGGCCGCGGAGCTTTTGGCAACATACAATGCGGCCCAAGTCTTATTTTTTTAAATATACAAACGTTATAGAAATAACCATTTGAAATTATGACATTTGTAAATTGGGCAATGTCTGGGGAAATTGAACACATGAGGTTGATTCACCTAATTTCTACTCTTAAAGGTGGGGATGTAGGTAGATATTCCCAAATATCACCAAACGTTTGAACTGTCGCTGGAATTTACTACAGAGCAATTTTAATAAGAAGAACAGTATCTGATGACTGCTAGAAAATTTACTAGATCATCTTTCACGTATTCATACGTCAAGTCAAATGATATGCAGCTGTCACCTTTGAAAGATGTTATACCTATAAAATAACACTCACAATATGGTAAAATGTTATCAATTTGGGTCGCAAAAAAAGTATGTATTTTCTAAAACGCCCTTTATATTAAAACACAACAGGACAAGCAATACATTGGACTTGGGCGATTTTTCTCCTAAGTAATACGAATATCGTTTCACTTATATTTCCAAACGTCTCCGCTACATATTGAGCTCTTCCCCTGAGACACATTTTACTTCGCATAAAAATAAAATGATATTTTTTTTATCACACGACATTCTCTTCCTCTCCCCTCCCCCCAATCCCCTCCCTATAAAAATAAAATACAATGAGGAAACATAACCCACCGCTGAGAGCACGAGAAGCGGAAAATAAAATCAAGTCTCTCGTTTCAGGGCAGTAAAGTGAAGTGCCGGTGATGTTCGATCAGCCGGATTCAACCCCTGCGAGGATATAAGGTATACATTTTGTTTTACATTACCTTAGATCTATTAAGGCCAGTCACCTATATTATTTAATATTGGCCTGAGCTTCATCATTATATTATTACACTCCTATAACGTCTAACCTTAAGAAAAGAACCATTAAATTTAATTAAGTACATCTGGTTAAGCACAAAACAAAACACAGAAACAATATTATTATTATTATTATTATTATTATTATTATTATTATTATTATTATTATTAGCACCACGTCTTACTACCCATTCGGGTTATACGCACTTACGCTAATGTGTAATGATAGGATGATTGTGAGATGAAATGGAGGACCTACAGTCTAACGTGGAATCCTAACCACGGTGGAGGCCTGGCATTCCTCACATTTACAAGTTGTGATTCACAGAAACAATAAAAGAAAAGAAAGTTAATATATAACAAAAGAGATGAATAAAGATTAGTAAAATAGAAATGAAAATAATAATAAAATAAAATAGTCAAATACTAAACTAACTTAACTCGTCCTACCACCTACTTTCCAGTTGGTCCACCCCGGGATGGACCCTGTAACCCCTTCCCTTCAGGAGTCCCTTCAGGAGTCCCTTCCTTTGACCTCCTGGGGATATAAGGTATAGCCGCACGGGTAGTAAGACGCGGAGCAATATATATATATATATAGCTCCGCGTCTTACTACCCGTGCGGGCTATACCTTATATCCCCAGGAGGTATATATATCCCCAGGAGGTATATATATATATATATATGAAGAAGGAAGGGCAAAACTATTTTCAAGAGCACTTGAGGAGCACCCAATAACAACAAAGATCTATTATTGCTCTGCTTCCGGTTTTTTTACCAACTACCAATGGATTTAGACCGTAAAAAAAATCCATCATATTTAAAGCAGGCCGAAACAATTCACGCACCAATAACATAAATTTAAAAGTTGATATAAAAAAAAACCTTGCATAGTTGATAACAAGGACATGCATTTATCAGTTTGACATGGAAATTGAATAAAAAGAAAATGTGTTTGTTTTTTGTTCACCAGGTCTTATTATCAACACATTTATTTGCCTAATTACTATGTTTAACTTACCAAATGACTAATTATGTACATTTTACCTAGACTAATTATACTATTAAAAATTGAACACTGTGTTTTATTATAAAATTAAACTGTTAAAAATTATATAATAATAATCAATGGTAAATTATTATATCATCAATAACCATAATGACTAACGCTCCACACATTAATACACAATTAATAAAAAATGTACTCGCTTCGGTGGCCGCATGGTCTATGGCGCTACTCTCGCAAAATACTAGACTGACGAAGACGAGATCAGGGTTCAGTCCCGGTCGGGTGCACCAAGGAGGCTTTCTAATTAGTTTTCCACTCTGCCTCCATGCAAATGCGGGTGCAGTTCCTCTAAATTAAACCTTCTTAATCCCTAAAACATTAGTGTAATTATTACATAGGCGTATAACCCGAATGGGTGGTAAAGACGCGCTACTAAAAAATAAAACTGTACCAATAAATACCTTTTCAAATCTGACTCAGGTGATCGGGATTCAGTGCCAGGTTGGCACAATGATGGGTGTTTTTACGAAAAGTGGGTTTAGATACTCTCCAGAAGAACGATAAAACTTTTTTATATAAATTAATCCTCATATTACTATAAATAGCACTTTAAGTATTTTATATCTTCAATGATTCGAATATTTGGGTACCTGTTAAAAATAAACCCGACATTTAAACTCAAATTATATTAGATTATGGCTGAGATTGAAGATGTTTGACACATTATATCGTCAGTAACGTATCTTTATTTTTAGCACTACGTCTTACTACCCGTTCGGGTTAAACGCCTGTGTACTAACTAATTACGCTAATGGTTTTAAAGATTAGTAAGGTCATGTTTATAGGAAGTGTACCCGCATTTACGTGACGGGAGAGTGGCAAACTATTTTAGGAAAACCACCGGCAGTACACCCGACAGAGATTCGAACCCCAATCTCGTCATCGACAATCTAGTCTACTGCAAGAGTAGCGCGTTAGACCATGGGGCCACCGAAGTAGGTGAGTATCAGTTATTGTTTAGGGTGGGAGCGTAGGGGAGTCGAGGAAAAGACAGTGTTTTTGCAGTTTTTAGAGCAACACTTTTTTTTTTTGGCTATAATAAATAAAACATTGCTCCAGTGTTAAGATAGTTTAATTTTCTTCGCCTGGTGATATCAACAGTTGTTGAATATCTGTAACGAGCATAGTGGCATTAGTTGACAAACTTTTTAAATGAAAAAAAAAAGTTGTCATTAAATTCCGGGACACCTTTGACAGAGATTCAACAACTGTTAATATCACCAGGTGAAGAAAATTAAACTTTTGTGTTTCTACTGGGAAAAATATTTGATTTCTTTTGACCAAACAAATGTTTTGATACAAAAATGGCAAAAACAGTGACCTTTTTTCGCGCTCGCTTTACTCCAAGCTTAAGTGTTACAAATTAAACTCTCCGTCCGACAGAAAATGTACTATCGAATAAATTTGTTTAGTCTCACTAAATGGTATCGGCATGGGGGTGAAAGTGTTGTGTTGGACCTAGAATTAACTAGAAAAGCTCTTTATTATCCGCACATTGGAAGGAAAGTTCCAAAAGAAACCAACGACTTCTAGTGCTGTCGTTGACCTTTTTATAAATCCATATATACTTACTAAAACCCCAGAGGACACCACAAGTATCTTTTCCAGCTATTTTTTAGTTTGTTTTTGAGAGTTATGCCCGATTCAAGTTGCATTACATATATAAATTACACCTTATTTGAGCTGTACTACCTAGCTACGTTACACTTTCATCGAACTGTATTACCTATCTAAGTTACGTTATCTAGCTAGATTTTGTTTGAATGAAGCTGTATTACTTATCTAGGTCACGTTTGAATCAAGCTGTATTACCTAGCTAGGTCACGTTGGAATCAAGCTGTATTGCCTAGCTAGGTTTCGTTTGAATTAAACTGTATTGCCTAGCTAAGTTACATTTGAATCAAGCTGTATTACTAAGCTAGGTTTCGTTGGAATCAAGCTGTATGACCTAGCTAGGTTTCGTTTAAATCAAGCTGTATTACCTAGCTAGGTCACGTTTGAATCAAGCTGTATTACCTAGCTAGGTCACGTTTGAATCAAGCTGTATTACCTAGCTAGGTCACGTTTGAATCAAGCTGTATTACCTAGCTAGGTTTCGGTGGAATCAAGCTGTATTACCTAGCTATGTTTCATTTGAATCAAGCTGTATTACCCAGCTAAGTTAGGTTTGAATCAAGCTGTATTACCTATCTATGCTACACGTTTAATCCATGGAGTGAACCGGGTTAAGTGTTCCTACGTTTTCATAATTGCTGCCTTCAAACAATTAATAAAAGAATATGTTTTATAAGTATTTATACCATTCTTACCTCGACCCTCACACGACCCGAGCGAGTGACGAACTTGCGACTGTTAACGTTTTCCCCTGCAGCCAATGAAAAAGGCCAACACCACTCGCCCTGGGGGGGCCAGTTAACGACACGCCGAATGACCAGTTCATTTTTTTTTTCCCTCGCTCGCGGCAAAAACTACTACCCCCCTCCTCGAATTGTGCCAATACATTCTCTTCCACAAGGCCTTCTTCCTCTTCCATATGAAGCTCAATAAAACCGAACTGACTGCCGGGATAATTTCCGGTGGACTGGCTAGAGCGAATAATACGCAGGGAGCCGCAAACAAACGCGCAGAGGACACCATCTCTCGGCGGCAACAGTGGCCTAAGAACCGTTCCTACAGGAGAACAGTCGCGTCACTGGAGGGGGTGCTACTGCAAGGGATGTCCCCAAAATGAATGGATATACAAATTCTGTGTAGTGTACCGGCAAAAATGTATTCTTATAATTAGCTATAACCACAGATCATTTTTCGTAAACACAGCTTACAATTTGCAATATAGCTTTGAATTTCGACTGCAAGCACTGTTGTTTTTATAGTCGCTGATTTTGTCAAATTTTCTGGTATTTTAGCTACAATGCCATATATTGCAATATGTATTTGTCTACAACTTCTAGATTATTTGGGCTGTTATTGATTATGCAAATCTAATCCAATAATACATCTCATGTAGGGTCAAATGGTAAAGTTTAACGAGTTAAAATGAACATAATTTTGACGTTGTTCTTAAACATCTTTACTTCGAATTCTATTATTTTTCCTACCGAATTTTCACTTTAATCACATGAAACTATGTAAATGTATTAATTATATTTCGGTTAGGTGTATGATAATGTAATTTAAAGGCGTAATTTTGATTTGTCAAGTTGTTTATGTCACTGCTATTGCCATTACGTTCAGTGATATACGAGAATTACGATTTACAAATAACATTAGTACAAAAACATTAATAAGAAATCAGTAAGGCCTGGTAGAGGAGGAGGCCCATAGGGTGACATCAACCCTAGTTACACCAGTGCAGGGAATGGCGTTCTAGAGTGCCGTGTCGTGGAGTGCTTCCACCGAAGGAAGAGTTAGTTTAAACTGTACCTGTAAACTGTTCGCATCACTCAGAACACCCATTCTCCAGGTATCAACGGAAATACATTCCCATGTGAGGTGTGTAGAACGGAATCAATGTGTGATTGGTGAAATGGGGACCAAGTGGGAGATAACATTCTCCAAGTACAGTTTTAACAAGCTCTGCTTGCCCTGGCAACACTCCACGGCACTATTTATTTATTTCTATTTATTTAGCACCGCGTCTTACTACCCGTTCGGGTTATACGCTTAAGTACTATTTACGCTAATGGGTTAGAAATTGGGAAGGTTGAATATAGATTAAGTGAACCCGCATTTGCGTGGAGGGAGAGTGGAAAACCATTTAGGAAAAACCACTCCCAGTTCACCCGACCTAGATTCGAACCTCGATCTCCCCGTCCTCGGCAGTCGAGCTCAACACGACGAGCGTGTTAGCTAACTACGCCATCGAGACGGGTTCCACGGCACTAGCTGTATAAACAAGGTTTCCGACTCCCTTGATAACTAGAGAGGCGGTCACATAGTCCACTCTTGCCCACGACTCATTTAAACGCGTGGATATAACTAATGAGAAGAGTAAACCTCCCTCACCACGTGTATTGGTACAGCCCCCACCAATAAAACCATCCTGACGTTTTGGTTGGTCTATTAACATTTATGCGGTCGCTAGACTACAGTGCACCATCAGCTGCCCCCTTTAGATTCGTCCCATTAGACACCACTTGCGCTGTCGACTGCAGACAATCTGTTGTTAAATACCGTTCAGTGTTATTCGGGCCATAAGCAACTATCAGTGTCTTGGCGTGGTGTGATGCCAGGGTAAGCAGAACTTGTGTAAATTGTACCTGTGAATTGTTCTCATCATCCAGTAGAACTCTCATTGGTCAGAAATAAAAGAAACTACATTTCCCATGTGAGTATGTGTGGCAGGAGTTATGTGTGATTGGTCAAATGGGGGTTGAGGGGAGAAGTTATCGTGGGTATAGTTTTAGCAAGCTCTGCTTACCCCAGCAACATTTCACACCACGCCACTGCATTTTATAGGCTAGAAGGGCGAATATTAGTCTTAGTAATTATTGAATGAAAAGCTAGTGAAGATAAGAACAATCAAAATACAAAGAAATACGTTCCACCGCTATAGCCAAACCACCATAGAAAATAATCAAAGAAACATATACAAAAATGGAAGTAATTATTGTCAAAATTGACACTTGTAAAACACACACCTTGGCGCATGGATGTATGAAAGTAGATCAGTTCAAAATGCGAGCTAACACTTTCAAGTCGCTGATTGACCTTAATATGAGGTGTGGTCCGACGCCTTATAGCTCACTTGGTAGCGTGTCTGCCTACTGAACTAAGGGTTCCGGGATAGATTCCCGGCGTGGCCAGAAATGTATCATTGGTGAAATTATATGAGTTTCCCCTTTCACAATGATAAATTAACGACCGGCGCCTGGGTGTTGTGTTTTTTCTAGATTTAAGTTAAGGTTTTATGTCGAATGTTTATATAATCTGTCTGTTCAGAAAGTGCACGTTAAACGCTTAGAATAATGATACTGTTATGAAGTGTGAGACTGGCTATGGTAGATGGAGGAGTTAAAGGCACGCCGATATTTAGTATAAATACACTTAGACTGTGGTTCATGATAAAATAATAGCTCTAAATATCATTCAACACAAATCTCAACACCAAGGTTCCACCATTCCTTACTGGGTGGACGATTTTGTTACCCCTGTGCCGCCGCCACCCCCTTCGGCGACCTGTGAAGAGTCTGGTCTTGGAACCATTGATCTCGCCTTAAATCGAATCTTTCAAGATTCAGAAGGAAGAGTGAATTCGCGCTTTCAGCGCACACTACTCGACTAAAAGGGGCGAGGAAGTCAAAAGCGCGAACTGAAAGTCACATCACAAACTTTTTCCTCTCTCAAGAAGACGTCGCCAATATAAAATCGCCGGTAATGTCACAAAACTCGTGCTCGCAATGCCAAGCTAAAACTTTACATACTATTATTATTATTATTATTATTATGTGGTGTAGTAATGAAATTAACAAAGAAGTTAGCAGTGACGCAACTAGACAATTCGCCATAGAAGTGATGGTAACTGACAGCTAGTAGAAGGTGTAAAAACGGTTAAAAGAAAAACATAACTCAAAACAAATGGTTTGTTGTGAAAGTTTTGATTGCTAAAAGTAACAACGAATCAACACAAGGGCTATATGGTGAAGGCAAGTGAGGGATTTTTTGCCCCACCTTTTCAGGATATAACATAAATTTAACGGCGTTGTCTACTTGGGGATTTCGAAGTTATTTTGCGAAGCGGGTTGCAATCTTAACTCGACGCACTCTAAGCACTATTCCACTTTATTCCACTTAGACACCAATGTATAAATAGGAATAGAGGGAAGAAAATGAGCAGTTCACCCTGTATAGGCCACCTATCTGCATGCTGATAACGCTTCCCCTCTTACTTTGACACACTGTACTTTTTGCGCCTGGAAAGCGTTGACTTGTATTACAAAATTAGCTTTTTCTTGTTGCTTATTCTTTAAAGACATTGCTTCCACGGACCTTATAATCTACATCTTGGCAGAAATTTTTCCTACTGAGTATTTCAGTGACCAAACAAAATAGTCTAATAAGTTGCAGGGAAAATAAAGTTTAGAAAAAAGTTACTTTAATATCAAACAAAATAATCTTTTGACAACGTAAGGTTATTTTTAGAATTTTAGACTATAAAAAATAGTTTTGGTTTAGTGTTATTATGTCTTTAAAACTCTCCGTATAGAACGTGAAACCATTAAACATGGGAAATCCTATCTAGATTTGCCATTACGTCACAGGTAGGCAACGTCCTTAGCGAAAACTTAACACATATGAAGTAAATAAGCAATAACATGGAACGTGCCGATTGCATAGGCTGTATTTCAAGTCAAGGGATAAGATTAGATTTTCAAATCGTATACTATTACTCGGTCAATAGGTTGTTATCTCGCCTGCTATCAAGGAACGTAAAACTCAGAATATACAAAACTATAATTTTACCGGTTGTTCTCTATGGATGTGAGACGGGGTCTCTTACCTTACACGACGAAAATAAATTCAGGATGTTTGAGAACAAGGTGCTTAGGAAGATATTTGGTTCAAAATGGGTTGAGGCTACTGGGGAGTGGAGGAGGTTAAATAATGTTAAGTTATATACCCTGTACTGACAACAAGACAGTATTAGGCAGATTACATTGAGCAGGACATGCAGCGCGAATGGGAGATTCTAGAATCTTGTTCAGGGTACTGGCTGGTAAACCCAATGGGAAGAAGCCATTGGGGAGACCTGGACGCAGATGGGAGGATAACATTAGAACGTAACGAAATAGATATGGTGTAATGAGGTGGACTGGATATAACTAGCACAAGATAGGGATAGGTTGTAATGAGGTGGATTGGATAGAACTAGCTCAAGATAGGGATAGGTTGTAATGAGGTGGACTGGATAGAACTAGCTCAAGATAGGGATAGGTTGTAATGAGGTGGACTGGATAGAACTAGCTCAAGATAAGGATAAGTGGTGTACTTTTGTAAGTGCGCCAATGAACTTTGGAGTTCCTAATGACACTGAATAAGTAAATAAGGGTATACCACTATACACATTAAAAATGTCACAGAAATTTTGAATTATAAGGACAAAAATTGCAGTTTTGATACGTTTTTCATGTCCCCCAATTCCTGTCAACATAAGCCAATTTCTGTGCGCACCACTGGAATTTAAACTAGATCTCAGCAGTGTATGACAGTGACGGGGCGTGTTTCCAGGGTAATCAGTGATTGTAAAAATTGTACCTGAGATATGTATAGCCTATCCCATTTGACCAACCATACATAGGATATGCTCTACTTACATCCCATGGGAATGTGTTGTATTTAGGGATGAGGATATATATATAGTTCACAAGCAGATTAAACATGCTCTACTTACTCTGACAGCACGCCACGCCACGCCACGCCACGCCACGCCACGCCACGCCACGCCAATGGTATTTGAAGAGTATTGCCCCTATAGTATGTTCCTTTCAACTGAGTATAAACTTACTCCCTGACTGACTTAACTTTAAAGTATAGGTACAGTTCCGGTAGAGGAAGGAGATTAGGTCATTTAAGAAGGTAGCCAACAAAGACACAAATAATAGATAATTGTATTATTTCAATGGAAGAATGTTTGGCTGAACCCCAAATCTATCCCTCAGTGTTCCCGTGATAAGAAGACAAGTAGGATTAAGGCAATTAAATAAAAACTAACTAAACATAATTCAATTTATTTTATGTTGATTTGCGTTTCATTAAGAGTTTTTAATTTTTATCTTGAAAGTTCCGACCAGATTTCATATATAAATGATGAATATAAGATAAATTAACCCAATAAAACTTCGTTGAAAAATAATATTATTTTATACGCTTGTTGGAAAATAAACATTAAGGAATAGCTCATCAATGAAGTTGTAAAAGTTTGAACAATTAGTGTCCCATTCTGCGCGCACTTTTAAATCAACTCTTTTACCATACAAATTTTTCCCGAGGAAGATGATAAAAAATTTAATAAAAAACACTGTGAGTGAAGTTGAACTAAGTATTCCTAGTCTGAAAAGTACCGGTTACACTTTTAACAGATATCCTTTTTGAATTCAAATTTTCCCCCAAAACGATCAAACTCAATTTTCAAGTTTCGAAACGAGCAAAAGAAAAAAATCACAAAGGTAGCGTCAACTATAGGAACCGCGAGTGAATGCTTTAAGGTGGGGTGGAAGGGGGCGCGAGGAAAAGCCGGTGTTTTTGCAGTTATTATGGAAAAAAAAATAAAAAAATTGTGCTAAAATAAAAAAAAATGCTCCAGTATAAACATAGAGTTTAATTTTCTTCACATGTTGATATCAACAGTTGTCGAATATCTGTCATGAGCATGAATATCTATCTGGTATTATATAAAAAACTTTTTAAATGAATAGAAAAAGTTGTCATTAAATTCCAGGGCACCCAGGTCATATATTCAAGAAATGTTGAGGTCATCAGGCGAAGAAAATTAAATTCTATGTTTTTACTGGAGCAATATTTTATTTATTTTGGCCAAAAAAATGTGTTTCCATAAAAACTGAAAATATACCGGCCTTTTCTCGCACCCCCTCCAACCCATCTTAAAACGGAGTTCTGCCACAGGTACAAGGCAAATAGGGTCGTGCACTTTCAACACCAAACTTTTTTTGTCACCAGTACGTTTTTGCGTGAAAGAAAGCGGAGGCAGGGATAGTTCGAGCCACAGGTACAAGGCAAATAGGGTCGTGCACTTTCAACACCAAACTTTTTTTTTCACCAGTACGTTTTTGCGTGAAAGAAAGCGGAGGCAGGGATAGTTCGAGCCCTCGCCGACATTAGTTCGAGCCCTCCTGGACACCAACTAAGGAAAGTCCAGTGGATTAAAACCCTTGACGCATCTCACGATTACACATAAAAGCTCTCTTCACTAAACCAATCCCTCATCCCGTCTCCTCCATTAGAGACGTTTCCATTATTCTTTTTTTTTCTTCTTTCTGGAAAACTATTTTTTCTTCCACCCTTCGCTTTGCCCGAGAAGTTCCTATTATTCCCCTCTTCTTACTCCACATCCGCTCCCTGTCCCCCCTCCAACCAAAGTTTTCCCCGTCACACACCAAATCTTCTAGGCAGAGGTTACCAAAATTTAGAAAGTGTGGACGAATCAATAGGGGGGAAGAAAAAGATCATTTGTCGCTCACCCAATACTGTCAATGAAATAAACGTACGGAAAATAAGCAGTCTACAGGTCCCAAAGCGTCAAAACCATTGTCAAAACTCAAGCCCGTTTCATTATACGTGTCTCATTTACAGTCCCGGTTGTTATGAAAAAAAAGGCTATAAAAAGCTAACAAAATAGTTATTTCAAGAAAATAATTAAGTTAAATTTTTCTAATAAGGATCACCGACCACTTGGAAACGTTTAGAACAGAGTTATTGATAAGTAGAGACATATTAAACATATAATAATGATGTGTTGTGTGTTACTCTTTCAAGTAAAAACCAAAGAACAAGATAGTGTCAGCAGTTAATTCAAGCAGAGAGCAAACTTGTCAGCAGTAAGCCATGTAGAACTCGATCGTGTCAGCAGTAAGCCAGGATGAGCTATATTATGTCAGCAGCAATCCAGGTAGAGCTATATTGTGTCAGCAGCAAGCCAAGAATAGCTCTATCGTGTCATCAGCAAGCCAAGAATAGCTCGATCGTGTCAGCAGTAAGCCAGGAAGAAATCGTGTCAGCAGCAAGCCAAGAATAGCTCTATCGTGTCAGCAGCAAGCCAAGAATAGCTATATCGTGTCATCAGCAAGCCAAGAATAGCTCGATCGTGTCAGCAGTAAGCCAAGAATAGCTATATCGTGTCAGCAGCAAGCCAAGAATAGCTATATCGTGTCAGCAGCAAGCCAAGAATAGCTCTATCATGTCAGCAGCAAGCCAAGAATAGCTCGATCGTGTCAGCAGTAAGTCAGGAAGAGATCGTGTCAGCAGCAAGCCAAGAATAGCTCTATCGTGCCAGCAGTAAGCCAGGAAGAGATCGTGTCAGCAGTAAGCCAGGAAGAAATCGTGTCATTAGCAAGCCAAGAATAGCTATATCGTGTCATCAGCAAGCCAAGAATAGCTCTATCGTGCCAGCAGCAAGCCAAGAATAGCTCGATCGTGTCAGTAGTAAGCCAGGTAGAGATCGTGTCAGCAGTAAGCCAGGAAAAGATCGTGTCAGCAGTAAGCCAAGCAGAGCATTTACCCGAAGGTAACACAGAGCAACGTTTTATCTCCAAGACTAGGGGAAAGATCTGCAATCTTGATCGCAGCCGAATCTTGCTACACCACAAAAACCAAGAGGGAAGAACGATTTGTTGGTTGTTGTTGCGAAAACGCATGCATTTAAATGTCCTTACATTAGGCTATGTAAACTGCATGTGCGCTTCGTACGAGATAAAACCATAGCTCGACGCGAATTGTATGTATTGCGCGCATTTTAGACAACAATTTGGTCTTATTTCAGTTATATCACGTTTGAAAGTAAACACTTAATGGATAGTTTCCAGAAAGTTAATAGTGGATGTAGCGCTGTAACTAACATTCATGTTATACGGAACTATTGAAAAATTATGGTAATTACTGATATTAATAGGTCTAAATAGCAAAACGGTCTTATAAACAAGTCTAATCTATTAAAATATTGTTCATGCCAACATCTACAGTACAATTTTTAAAAAACACTTCTTAGCTGACAGAGAAGTCAGTAGATATACTTTCGCACATTCATACGTCAAGACGTTTTGTGATCTGTGGGTGTCACCTTTGATATGTATTATTAATACCTGTAACATAACAATAAATGGTATGATGTACCGCACAGAATCTCTCTTTTATTTTAAAATAGATACATTTACTAAAATCTCGTAAGATTGGTGAAACTAAATTAATAATCTAGGCCTACATTGTTGCGAAAACACTCCACCAAATGGTATGGATGAAATAATATACAATGTTACAGATATATTGAGAAAAGAGGAACATATCTGTCCACCAAAGAGCAAAACAATCAATTTATATGTCCAAAGAGCTTCATAAAAATAGATAGCCACCATATATCTCTCCTTACAACTTAGAAACTATTATACAATATATTCCAAATAAAATATTTTTGATTTTTTGTAGTATTAATCATTAACATAATCAAAATTGGAAAATTATTTTAATGTAAAGTGCCATTAAAGTCATTTTCATAGGAAAACAAGAGTTGCCATTTTGTTTGTAATGTTAAAAACAATGTCTAGATAAAAAAAAATTAATCAAAATTGTTAGAAATGTTTTAGCAAAAAATCTATCTTTTCTCTTTTTGCCCTCCAGTAAATCTACCCTTAATTTTATGGTTAAACAATATATAATTCCAAAAATTCCTCGGGGGAACTCTATGTAAACCCTAAATACACAAAGTTTTAGCCATAAAGGTAAAATGGTTTCGTGTCTTGGCCAAGGTAGAGACAGACGGTGTCGAGAAAACACTTTTTTTCCCCCGGTTTCAGCGGGTCATGAATTTTGATAAATTTTGAGTTAGATTTTTTTGACGATCATAATACTTCTCCTTCCGAGGGGTGGAGAGAAAGTAAAGAATATAATATTTGATAGTTTTGGCCGCAAAACAAAAAGTTTATATTTTCTTAAAGGCCCTTTCTCTGAAAATTGGACTGTATCCATCCATCTATTTACTCAAAAGTACTCAACGTAAGATTTATTAACGTTTTAATCAGATTGAGTAGAGATATGAAGAGTAGTTAAGAGGGAAATGACCCGCACCGGTGGTCACGCACGCGTTTAAAGGCGTCAATCTTATCTTGTGTGGTTTACCGAAAACGTGCAGCTTGGGGTTCAAATCCTGGACGGGTGTAGTGAGGTAGTATTAAATTGTTTTCAAAACCTCCATCCACGCAAATACGGGGCCACTTTTTCTGAATACTATCTTCCTCATCCTTACACTCCTTGTGTGAATATACAGATATCCCGAACGAATAGATAGACGCGGTGCATGGAAGAAGAAAGGAGAAATGATGCAAAACAATCTCCGTGAGGGATGAAAAAATTACACCTTTCATTCCACCCTACCGGAATTCAAACTAGAGTCCCTATTCCCCGGGCACAGATAAGTTTCCTTGTCCATGGCCCCGGGACAAAGTAAGGCCATGCCAGTCGGCCACGCTGGCGTTAAGCCGCCAGTCTTGACGTTTATATTAGCTTTCATTTATAACGAAGTTTTGACATTTTAAATGTGAGCTACACAAAAGATATATTTTCTTACAAGACGATTATAAATTAAGATAAACCATTTTATCTAACATTTTAACGACACATCACGGCTAACGACTCAACCATTAAGAGACAGTATGAGCAATCACGCGATATCTCGCCTCCCACCACGTATAGTCCGTTCATAAAAAGTTGGGCGAAATCTTGGTTCTCACTCTCGAATAGTGGAGTGAAGTGGAGAGTCGCCAGGGTAAGCAGAGCCAGTAATATTTAACCTGCTCCTCCACTTCCCTTTCTCCTACGTACTCGTTTAATTTGACTGGGGATGTTTATTTCGTTGGTACCTGACTAACGAGTGTTTCTACTGAGTGAAGATAACAGTTATTCACAGGTATAGTTTGAACTAGCTCTGACTACCCGGGCAACAATCCACGACACGCAAGTATTCTCGAATACTCTTTGTGAACGGCAATGTCAGCAAAAGTTGGTGAGCGTGCCATCACTTCTACTGTAATCCTATGGGAAGGACGGAATCTAGCAGTTATACAAGTTACCGAAAGAAATTCCTATATTCATACGTCAAGTCATGTGATCTGTAGCTGTCACGTTTGACGAATAGTATCAATACCAATAAAATACTACTACTACTATTACTACTACTATTACTACTACTATTACTACTACTACTACTACTACTAATAATAATAATAATAATAATACCAATAATCATAACGATAATAATATCGACCTCAATGGTCTTAGGGTAAAGTGCTCGCCTCAGGATAAGATGATCGTGGGTTCAAACCCAGCTGAGATCTACGAATTTTTATTAAGTACGTAGCACAACTTCCTGTGGAAGGGGAGTAAAGCCGTCGGTCTCATGTAGATTGTGGAATGTAAAATAATCCTGGAAGGTAGGTGAAAATACCTCTTTCTTTCTCGCTCATAGAAATTCTCGTGTATTGATAACAGTAGTACGTTTATAAAGTGCACGCCAAATACCTTATATAAATTATAATAGTATAATAACACTGCAGTAAAAATTTATCAGTTTTTTAATTTGGAAAATGTTCAGGAAACAAACACCCTCAGTAGCCTATACCCAACAGGGATTCGAACCCAGATCTTCCCGACACCAACAATCAAGTCTTATTTTGAGAGAGACGCCGTTATCGTTAATGAGAGCTGATAAAGTGTGTGGTGTTTCCCAAACTCGTTCTTATCAGAGTTCTACCCTCGCGGTTGGTGAATAGTGAGGGCACACGCATCGGTGGTAGTGTCGTCTGAGGCGTCACTCTCGCAATAAACTAGACTGCAGGTGACGGGGAGATCGAGGCTAGAGTCCCAATAAGGTGTGATGAGGGTATTTTTTATCTAAATCAATGGATGGTCTCTCAATATTTCTATACACAATTGCGGGAACATTTCCTATAAATTTTACCTTTCTTGTCCAAACCCCGACATTACAGATATTTCGAACTAGTAGTAAGAGTTGATGCAAAAATAAATGGTTAACAATTTACTGGGATACCAGGGTTAGGAAACTCGTTTAGGGTAGTCGGGATGTTTTAAATTCAAATGTTTTCCAATCTCCCTCCACTTAAATTAAGGTATATTTTCTCTAAGCTCTACCTCCTCCTTATCTACCCTATTAGTGTAAACACGTGGCTAACCTAAACGGGTAGTAAGACGTGACGCTGTGCAGCGAATAGAGCAACGGAGACTCCCGGTTGGTCAGTGCAGTGATTAGAGAAACGGAGACTCTGAAGCTCCTCCAGGCAGAGATACTCCCGGTTGGTCAGTGCAGCGAATAGAGCAACGGAGACTCCCGGTTGGTCAGTGCAGTGAATAGAGCAACGGAGACTCCCGGTTGGTCAGTGCAGTGAATAGAGCAACGGAGACTCCCGGTTGGTCAGTGCAGCGAATAGAGCAACGCAGACTCCGAAGTTCCTCCAGGCAGCGATACTCCCGGTTGGTCAGTGCAGTGTTAATCTCTTGACAGTCTCGAGTATGTATGTAAACTTTGTTTTATTTACAGGCACTTAACACGTGTGGGCTGTTAGCGTCTGAAACCTCCTGATTATAGCGGACGTACGTGAGGAATAAACCTGGCGGAATTTACAAGCGCGGGTATACTCCATTCACACCCTTATTGAACCTCCCTAAAAAAAGAGTTTTTGAAAACTCTGGTACTAGCTCAGTACCCACTAGTTGGCCGGCCTCTTGTACTAACTACTGCCTACTGATTTAGTGGTCTCGGTTTCGATTCACGACGGTACTATGGGTATCTTTCCTGAAAGGGAGTAAGTTCCTATGGTCGCCATGGTCTGGTTAATCATTAATTAGGCTTAAGTTAGGTTTAAAACTTCTAATGGCATCACATAATCACTATAATTATGAATCACATCGGGACGAAGTAATCAACCTTATACGGCGCCTCAAAAACCGATCACATTAATATCCACCAATATCAGCAATAAAGGTCTCAGGAAAGTCTAGCCGAGAAACCCTGATGGCATACGCTTACTTGTTTTTTTGCCCCGGGTCTGACTTTCCGTTCGGGTTATACGCCTATGTGGATCACCTGGTGGTCTAGGGGTAAGGTGTCGGACTTCCGTGCTAGGGTCCGGGGTTCAATCCTCGGTCCCGGCACAGATTCATCTGATTGCAAAACCCTTCCTTCACCTCTGACAAGACGTGTATTAATCACAACTTGTGAATGTGAGGAATGCCAGGCCT
>CABFWB010001454.1:0-64042 GCA_902151455.1 Timema bartmani
TATTGGGTGGGAAAGACGGGGGTGGGGAACCCCCATACTGAGAGATTTAGTAACCCCCCGCCCCCTTTACCGCATCACTACTCCATACCCCACCATTTCTCTCCTCATCGTGGCGTTTTTCCCACGTATATATATGTAGTACCGTGGTATGACCAGGTTTAGTTTTTGGCCGTCAATATGAAGATGACGGTGCCCCAACATTTTGTGCGCATGGATTTCCGGTTCCCGTTTGGTCCAATACGATATTTCTGACGTCAACAGGAATGTTTCAGAATATTCAGTAAAAAGAGGAGGGGGTGAAAAAAATTATAAAACTGTGTTTGTATAAAATTTAGTGAAACCTTATTCCACACAATTCCAAGAATTTAATAAAAATTACTTTTTATTTTGGTTTGGTTTGGCAGGAAAGTTGTGTAATATTGCAATGTATTGTAATGGTGAATTTTTAATATTCTCTAAGTGCATACATTTATTTAAATTACTCGATACTAATTAACTGTATTATAAATACACTTATTTGATCAAGTTTTATACGTTAAAATGCTACATTAACTATTTTTAGGACAAAAAATAATTCAACATATAAAATTTGAGTTAACATCAACAACAACAAAAAATAGCCATGGAAGTTAAAATAATTTGAACCAAACGCTTTTAATGATACATCTGATTGAGGTACTCTGTGATAGTGATGTAGGCGGTATTCCATTGACACTGGATATGATCATCATAGTGATAAAGTGATGTCGTACTAGTCCATTAAAAACCTTCACCACCCACCGAAGCGTCGAGACGCACCACAGACGCCGAAAAATCTCCGTGCTGTTAAAAGAAGTGGTTTCGTTATTTAAAAATATTACTCCTTCCAAAATGGATGTAAAAAGACGTAAGTTAAAAAAGCTTGTATTTTGAGTTTTTTATCGTTTGAAAATAAAAGTCATGATTTCAGCTCATTTTCGACGTCGTTTCCCGGGAAATGTCGCTATCTTGAGGTCAGAATAGATGGATAGAAATACATTGACCGATTTTCTTACATAGAACCATCTGAAAGGTCTTTCGTAAGAAAATTATGCTACAGATCTTACCTTTTTCAAATAAAGTCATATTTTATCAGGTTAACAACAGAACACTTTCAGAAAGTTGAGGATTGTTTTAGTGGTTTCGAGGCTTCAGAACTGTCATCACCATTTGAAATACAGCAATGTGAGGATGTTTACCTTTAAGTAGGCGGCGACCCTAAAAATCTTCACTATTAACAGTGACAGTGTACAGTGACAGTAATAATCTTCTGTCACCATGTTCGTCCACGGTCCTCATATAATGGAGCACGACGACTCCAGTGACTCTGATACCGAAGAAGAGACGGGAGATGAAATGCTGCAGGTAAGAATCGGAACAAAAGGAACTGTACCAGTGTTTCTCGGACCCACATCGGTAACCACGTGGTCTAACGCGTCACTGTAGTGTTGGACTGGAGTTACCGGTGGCGTGGGGGATCGAGGCTCGAATACCTGTCGGATATACGGAGGTTTTTTTTACTAAATGGTTTATCATTATCCCTCCACGCAAATACGGGTATATGTCCACAAAGGAGTTTAGAGGGTAAGCGGTGTATCAATATATTTGATTGAATAGAAGTTGCAAAAGTACTAGGGCAAAGCTTTTCTTTGCTTCTAATAGCTGACCTAGTTTTTAATTAATTAAAAAAAATTAAATCCAAATTTTAAAATTCCTGCTTCTAGGTACACATGTTCGTGCACAGGGGGCTACTAATTTTTAAATCTCAACCCTCTCCGTGGAGTAGATATAGTGCTTTTTATGAAGGACATACAAATACACAAACTCTTCATTTTATTATCATATAAAATAGATAGATTTAAATAGAAGAAGATAGAAGAGAGAGTAAATAGCCAAGAAACTATATTATATATTTTATTAGCATTGCGTCTTACTACCTGTTTGGATTATACGCTTGTGTACTAATTACGCTAATGGCTTAGGGATGAGGTAGGTTGAATTTTAGAATAAGTTTACCCACATTTGCGAAAAGAAAGAGTAAGAAACCGTTTAGGTAAAAACCACCCCAGATCTCCCCGCCATTGGCAGTCTAGTGTCACTGTAGTGTGAGGCCGTGTGGTGAATAAAATATTATAGTTGTTAAGTACGGCTATAGCTTTATATAAATATCATACATACATACATACATATATACATACATACATACATACATTACCTACATTACATACACACACATACATAATCACGCCGTTCCCTTACAGGGTAGGCAAGAAACTGTGCATATACCTCAAAAAACAACTCCGTTCTTAAGCCCTCGTCACTAACTTTCTCCACACTTCCTTATCCTTGCATACTCCCTTCGCTTCAACAACATCCAAACATCGAGTCATACATGTTCTTTTATTATTAAAACTCTTAATGTTTCTCTTTTTCCCACATTCGTCTACAGTATTTAATCACGTCTTACATGGTCTAATCCTGCCTTTTAACCCATACACACTCTGTTTTCATATATCTGCCTTTCACGCTAACCTATTGGATTCCCTTTTAAACTGTACTCCTTCAGCACCCATTCATCACTAACTCTGTCCATACGAATTTTTCCACATACATTTCTTAAATATCTCATAATGTATTCAACTAAATTCATTAAATTGAAAAATGACACCTATACATGGGAATCGAACCCGGGACCTTTGACTTAGTTATCTATTTATTTATTTATTTAGCACCGAGTCTTACTAACCGCTCGGGTTATACTCTTAAGTACTAATTACGCTAATGGGCTAGGAATTGGAAATGTTAAATGTAAAGGAAGGTAACCCGCACTTGCATGGAGGGAGATTGTGAAGCCATTTAGGAGAAATCGTCCCCAGTTCACCCGACCGAGACTCGAATCTCGATCTCTCCGTCCTCGACGATCTAGCTCAACACGAAACGAGCGCGTTAGCTACGCCACCGAGGTGGGTTAAGTTTGACTTAGTTAACCAATGTTATTACCAAATAGCTATTCCGGAGTCGTCCCGTGCCCAGAGTCACTCTTCACTCATATTTTAAGGCAGAGTCTGTGATGGACGTGTGGAATTAGTATGTCTTAGAATATGAGTGAAGAATTACCCTGGCCACGGGATGACTCTTAGGTAGCTCAGTGCTAAGAGTATTGGCGTATAAAGTCCATGGGTCCCTGGTTTGATTCCCGTATCCAGTCGTCATTTTCCATTTGAAAGAATATAGAAGGTATACTTATTTATGATGAACTAGGAGGGGTGGGATTAGTCGGGCCGGTGCACAGAAAGGGGAAGGGACAGGAGAAAGTTCGGGAAATACTGAGCTCAAAGACTTTAAACCTTAACTTTTACAAACCCTCACATTCGTGGCCCGCGGAATGATTTAGATCACTTGTCAAAGTGACCAAATGTTTGCCAAATTAATGAACATCAAACTGTGTTTTTGGTAACTTTTCAACTGAAATTTAATTTCAAAGCTGCCGTGAAGAAACTATACCCAGTGCATATTTCATGTGATATTGTCTGGTCAAGTTCAGTTCTTGATAGTTCACAAGACATGCAACTACATGTGGTATTGTTTAGCCAAGTTCAGTTCTTGATAGTTCACAAGACATGCAACTACATGTGGTATTGTTTGACCAAGTTGAGTTCTTGACGGTTTATGAACCCTCTCCCTCTCTTCCGTCATAAGGTAATGAGAAATGGAAAGCACTTGCACATTTCCCAGCCCTCTCGGAGTTTTCATCTAACACGAGGGGTGGATCATATAGAGGGGCCACGTTTGGCCGGATACCTCTTGTTTATTGTGGGATTGAGGTAGCTTATGTTAGGGTGGAGTGAAAGTCCCCTAAAATTGAGGTAGAGTGAAAGTAGCCGGAGTTGGGGAGGGTAAAAGTGGCCACAATTTAGGTGGGGTTAAAGTCACCCCTGTTGAAGCTAGTTGAAAGTCACTGCGGTTGAAGTGAGCTTAAAGTCACCACTGTTGAAGAGAGTTGAAAGTCACCGCGGTTGAAGTGAGTTTATAGTCACCACTAGTTGAAGAGAGTTGAAATTCACCGCGGTTGAAGTGAGTTTATAGTCACCACTGTTGAAGAGAGTTGAAAGTCACTGTGGTTGAAGTGAGTTCATAGTCACCACTATTGAAGAGAGTTGAACGTCACCGCGGTTGAAGTGAGTCTAAAGTCACCACTAGTTGAAGTGAGTAGAGTCATCACGAGTTGGTGTTGGAAACCTCCCGAGCTATATCAAGCCGGGCGATTCGATTCCCCTTGAACATACTTCACTCCAGCGTTACGCCCGCACGACAGAATTGTGAGATGTCACGCTAGAATAGTTACAAACCCGGTGACCATCCAATTAAAATCCGTCTTAATCCAGATTAGAATGGATGTTGCTTGTCACTCCACGAAGCTTAGTGATAGTTATATTTTTTGAAACGATTCCACTAATATAAAACGTGGCGTGCACCCGACTAGAACTCCGACTGCGACCTTCCGAGGCATAGGTCAACTCTGTTGATTGGATACTATACGTATAGTTGTCTTATGACATAATATATGTCACTTCTAGAATAAATCGCAAAATAAGTCAGGACAATGTGGGAGAGAGGTGAACGTGAGTTTAGGTATGTATTTTTACATATTTTTTTCCCCCCTGAAATTAAAAAAATTTTGGACAAAATAAATATAATATTTCTTCGGTAGATAAAAGTCTAATGTTCTAAACTTAGTAATCTCAACAGTTCTTGAATATTTGTTTTGAGAATAGAGAAATTTGACTAGAAACTTTTTCTCCTCGTTTAAAACGTTTCTCTTCAAATTTCGCGTTGACCATGAGAAATATTCAAAAACTGTTGAGATTAATAAGTTTAGAAAATTAAACTAAACGTATCCACGGAAGAAATACTCTATTTATTTTAGAAAAAAAAAGTTTTTTTTTGTAATAAAAATTACAAAAATACTAACGAATCGCGTTACCCTCTAACGAGTGAGCCACCAGATTGGTTCTTATTGTTAGATATTTTTCTTTGTGGAGATCTAGGTTCGAACCCGCTTATCTACATCAAGAGAGGATTTAATTATTTAATTACTTTGTGGTTTTTATCTCCAAGTGAATACTGTTGCGTTTCGTTAAAAAATCTGACTCGTCTCATATTTTAAGGCTATGTAGTTTATTATTACTATTACTTTACGTATTCAAGGTTACTGATGACTTGAGATAAAGGGGAAAGGAAGGCTGTTTAGAGGAAATTGCACTCACATTAGCGTGGAGATAGGATGGAAAAACAGCAGGAGGGAAATAACCTCAATAAAACGAATCTAGGCTTAAATTTGGATTACCCTCGCAGGTGATCCAGTCTAGTGCGTGCAGGGACGCCTTAGACCGTGAAACCACCAATGAAGATGTTAGTTTAAGTAGTTAATAGTAATCATAATAATAGTAAACTCTAACTCTGAGGTGTTCTTCTGAGTGGCTCTGGTTCAAATCCAGGTGAGATGAGACTTTATCGTTCAAGTGTCGTGAAGCCCGGCAAGGTCCCAGTGGTGTCAAAAGATAACTGCGAGGGAGGTCCCAGACGCTAATAGCCCCCGATTGTCCTGCTTAGCGACTGGACAATTACATCTCCTTATTATGTCCTCTGGTTGGTCCCCCACTAGCCGGGTACTAACCTTGCGCGATGTTGCTCGCCGTGCTAATGCCGGTATTAAGATAAATTTAACGTTCACTAAATATAGCCTAAACGTAACGTTGGAGTGGTCCAGGGGAGAAGTTTAAAGTTGCGTGAACGTTAAGTGAAGTGTCCCAAAGGGCTCCTGACAGCTATTCATGTTGCAAGCAATGTCAATACAGCTATATGCATAGTACTTCATTTGTTTGTAGGCTAGGCATTCAGATGACTTATTAAGTGTGTAGTTATTTTGTCCGCATCTCGCTAGCACTAAAACGCCGTAGCGTCTTCTCACACTTTATTTTATTGCTCCAGAAAGCTTCTATTGTAAGTACTTGGTTCCAGAGAGTTTCTATTATAAGCATTTAGCTCCAGTAAAATATATTGTAAGTACATGGTTTCAGTAAGCTTCTATAGCGAGTACTTAGCTCCAGCAAAATGATATTGCAAGTACTTGGTTCCATTAAGCTTATATTAAAAGTACCTCACTCCAGTAAATTAATATTGCAAGTACTTGGTTTCAGTAAGCTTCTAATACAGGTACATGACTCCAGTACACTTTTATTGAGAGTACTTAGTTCCAGAAAGCTTCTGTTGCAAGTACTTGGTTCCAATAAGCTTCTGTTGCAAGTACTTGGTTCCAGTAAGCTTATATTGTAAGTACTTGACTCCAATAAGCTTCTATTGCAAGTACTTGGTTCCAGAGAGTTTCTATTATAAGTATTTAGCTCCAGTAAAATCTATTGTAAGTACATGGTTCCAGTAAGCTTCTATAGCGAGTACTTGCTCCAGTAAAATGATATTGCAAGTACTTGGTTCCAGTAAGCTTATATTAAAAGTACCTGACTCCAGTAGATTAATATTGCAAGTACTTGGTTTCAGTAAGCTTCTAATACAGGTACACGACTCCAGTAAACTTTTATTGAGAGTACTTAGTTCCAGAAAGCTTCTGTTGCAAGTACTTGGTTCCAGTAAGCTTTTAATACAAGTACTTGACTCCAGTAAACTTTAAGTGAGAGTACTTAGTTCCAGAAAGCTTCTATTGCAAGTACTTGGTTCCATTAATCTTATATTGCAAGTACTTGGTTCCAGTAAAATTACATTTCAAGCGCTTTTAGCCTAGCTAGCCCTAACACATGAATTCTGATCACACATTATGGCCCGTCTACAACCAACATAACCGCTTGTCGGACTCGCAATTACGCAATCGTAAACGCACTTGTAATTACGCTTCTCTTAAATACAAAATATACTGTCCACAATGAAAAGTCGCAAGATGTAATTTCAACCAATATAAACAAACAGCAAAGATGACTATAAAAGTCAAATTCATATTAATATTTTCAAATAAGAAATAAATATTTAAAACTGATTTAAATAGTTAAATATATATGATTTTAATTGAAAATCCTGTATTCTTAACTATGCATTTGCAAAAGCTGTTGTCATAGACCAAATAACTTCATATTATTTATATTTTAGTAGTCCATCCATATTTGTTTCTTATTGGCTGAATGCAAGCCAACGCAACTACATAAACGCAAGAGATGGACAGTGTTCATCTCCTCCCGACAAGCACGTCCGACAGTTGCGACATACGATTGTGTTTGCATAAGCTATTGTAGACAGACAAAATTACGTTATTGCGTAGTTGCGAGTACGACAAACGGGTGCGTTTGGTTGTAGACGGGCCATTAGTTTAGTTACGTTACGTGGACGCTAAATTTATTGTGATCCCGGCACAACCCGATCCTGCTGTTTCAGAAACGGCGGGAGGAGTGCGAGCGAAAGGCCCGCAGGGGGGAGATGGACCCGAGACTAGAGTTCGCCTTCCAGCTCCTCATAGACGGGACACAGCTGCCTCGCTCCGACCTGATGGATTACGTCTTCGAGGGTAACATGGTGAGTGAAGCCTGGTTTAGAATCACAGGACAGAACATAGACGGGACACAGCTGCCTCGACTCCGACCTGATGGACTACGCCTTTGAGGGTAACATGGGGAGTAAGGCCTGGTTTGCCATAACAGGTCATCCTAGGATGAAGGCTCGAATGCAATTTAACCGTTCCTCTGACCGTTTCTCCCAGATTAAGAGCGGGTCATGCAATGGACGTTTTGTCTTGAACTGGAATTTGCATGCACACAGAACAGAGGTAATTGTCCAAACATAATAATGTTATTGTAAGCTTGACAGCCGTCTTATGGCTTTAAATATTTTAAATTTGTAACAGCCCGTTTCGGAGGTCGGATGGTCTAAGCTAAGGAGGGAGTGACTTTCGTGAAAGACTGTGACTGCTGAAGACGGGGATATCGGGGTTGAAGTCTTGGTCAGGTGTACTGAAGGTGGTTTTCCTTAAAGGGCTTAAACACTCTCTTTTTACGCAAATGCAGGTACACTTCCTTTATAATCAACCTTACTCGTCCTTAACACCCTAGCGTAATTAGTAAATATGCTTATAACCTGAACAGGTAGTGAGACTAGGTGGTAATTCTTTCTTTTTTAAACTATACATTTCTGTTTCTGTACATTTCAATTTTTATATACTGTTTGTGGAATATGCTAGTCACCTTTTGGCACCCAATATGCCGATAAAGTACACCTAGGTTTACTTTGATGTTCACCAATAACTATTTTTCACATAATGGCAACCACAACTTGAAAAAACTAGAAAACAATTCAATCACCTCTTGTTTTTAAAAAAAATTGTTAAATTTAATAGTAGTGTTAGTTAACAGCTCAGTTTACGTGATAAGGAAAAGGAAGGTTGTTTAAGAGGAAGGTCCTTCGCCTTAGCTCAGTCGGTAGCATGTCTGCCTAATGAGATGAGGGTCCTCGGTTAGATTTCCTACGTGCCCGAAAAATTGATCATCAGTCAGATCGGGGTTTAACCTTTCACATTGATGAATTAATGGTATGGGGACTGGGTGTTGAGTCTTTTATAGACTTAAGTTATTTAACACAATATGTTCAGGAAGGTAACGTTGAATACCTTGAATAAATATCATTTAAAAAAAGAGGAAGTACACCTGGATAATTGTGAGGAGAGTATGGAAAAACCAATCCAGAAAACACTGCCTCCTTCACCAGAGGGATTGGAATTATACCCATTTTGAATGGTTACCATTCCAGTACTTCTCAAACAAGCGACCTTAATGAAGAATCAGAATTGTATACGTAAACAATATTAAAATGGATCTAAAATTGTTAGGTTACATGTTGGGTCAAGAGTCAATAAGCTAAAGTTAAATATTCAAAAGTCAAACTATTTTATTTTTACAAGAATGTTGCACAAATAATGACATACGGCTATATAAATAATCTGAAGTTAAGCTTTGGGAAGGAAGTACTGACAGTAGGAAGCTAAATTTATTGGTCTAATCATTGATAGATCACCTTCTTTGCGGCAGCATAGTTATAAAATATGGTACAGTTATTATTATTATTATTATTATTTAGCACCGCGTCTTACTACCCGTTGGGGTTATACGCCTAAGTACTAATTACGCTAATGGATTAGGAATTGGGAAGGTTGAATTTAGAGAAAGTGAACCCGCATTTGCGTGGAGGGAGAGTGGAAAACCATTTAGGAAAAACCACCCCCAGTTCACCCGACCGAGATTCAAACCTCGATCTCCCCGTCCTCGGTGGTCTGGCTCAACACGACTGGCGCGTTAGCCACCGAGGCGGGTTATGGTACAGTTATATTAAAAAAAAAAAAAGGGGGGTGTACATTCACTTTCAATGTAAAGCCTATCTATTTCTCTCTGATTAACTCGCACTTGTAACGCTTAAATGTGATATGGTGGAATATTTTTAAAAGTCGTTTAACGCCTTTGACAAAGTTGAAAAACGTAGCACTAAGAAATATATTCTGGCTACCCTTTGAGAAATACTAGAATGATTGACATATCAAGTGGGTACAATTCCGATTTTTCACTAAGGTCACTTGTTCGACTCAATTCTGGAAAGGTAACCATTCCAAATGGGTACAATTCAGTTGTCTCCTTCCCCACACAATGCACCAAGCAGAGATCAAACCTCGATATCTTTCACACGTAATACAGTCTATTACGAGCATGACAGCTTAAACTACACGACCACCGTTGAACGACACCCTCATAATGAGACGATAACGCCTTTGTTTCTAGCTCGACGACATTAACCAGCTGTTTCTTCCGCACATGCGCAATAAGCTGCTTTGGTTCTACCAAGAAGTTGAAGATACGGAACCGCCGCCTCCAGTCGAAACGGTCTGTAGCGCCTTCAAAACTTTGCGAGCATTTCTTAAACATTTTATTCAATGGAAATCTACTTAAATCGTTATCATTTAACTCAAGGAAGTTAATCAGGCTAGTCATCTAATTGATAAGTGTAAACCAATGTCGTGTCGTGAAGTGTTGCGAGGGTAAGCAGAGTTGGTTTAAACTGTATATATGATATGTTTCCATCACTCAGTAGAACACTAATTATTGGTCAGGTATATATACATATCAAATACATTCCCATGTGAGGTTGTGGAGTAGAGCCTATGTATGATTGGTCAAATGGGGGCATATTGGATGATAATATAGTTACCATGTGAGGTGTGTGTAGTACAGCTTATGTATGATTGGTCAAATGGGAACAGGGGAGAGAGCACAATCAGAGGTACATTTCTCACAAGCTCTGCTTACCGTGGCAACACTACACTATGCCACTTATACAAACCCATATTTAGTCTTCCCCAAGAAAAAATATAAAAGTATTCTTTTTGCAAGGTAAAGCAACTATTTAAAAAGGTCAACACAAAACAAAAAGCTCATTCCTGACTCCCCTCTCTCCTTAACCCTACCTTCCAGAAAAATTATCAATATAAACAATTTATTCTTTTGTTCAAAAGTTTGGCCAAGATAATCTATAATAGTTTTTCTTCAAAGGAAAACCTAACTCTCTAACGACCAAGTAAAACTTGTGTTCAACTCAGATGTTTATCTCTTTATATTCATTTAAACATTTGGCATGGGCCCAGGTTTCCTAAAATAGCAAGTAGGTTTGAAAATTCTTAATCTTGAATCCAGAATAAAAATAGGGAGTTTTTTTTAAAGATAATTGAAATTTCAGGCATTGGAGTTTTGTGTTTTATTGTTTAACGTTTCTATTTTGGTTTTAAGACGTTAACAATATGACAAACACCTTTTTTTTTTAGAGTTTGTGTCTTAATATTGATCATTACATTTTTAATTGTTTTGCATGTTCAGGCTGATCTTACATACTTCCGCCATTTTCTTCCATAACATAGCCTAGATATCATCATTAGATCATCAATCTTGCAATTGGTTTGTTTCAGCTCTCCACTTTTGTCAATCTTCGGTCAAATTATTTACCTCTTTGTAACTCCTTCTGCCAACATCGTCCGCCAATCTGCTTCATGTTCTCCATTCTTGGTCTTTCTCTTGAATTTCTCCTCTCCCCACCTCTTCCTATTATCTTCGTCAAACTATCGTGTCTCAATAAATGGACTGCCATGTTAACTCTTCTTTGCTGCTGTAAACCTTTCCAAAGTTTCTTTTCTTCATTTCCGTTTCTTAGCACTTCTGTATTTGATACTATCTCCCTCCATAATATTTTCAACAATCATATGTAGCACCACGTTTCAAATACAGTGACGCATACTATATGGATCTAAGAAATGAGATAACCTTGAACAGCTTCATGTGGACGTATTGATTGGCCAATGGGAATTATATTGCGTGACATACATGATCTAGCGGAAAATTTTAGTAGAAGATCACTCAATTTCAAACACGAGACTGCAATGCAGAGTAATTAATAGTTAAAATATTCATGATTAACTATAGAGCTGATCCATTCTGAACAAAAATACGTAGTCTTTGAATTAAATAAACCGTTAGTTCAAACTGTGTTTAAGTGTGACGTTTAATTTTTTTTTCAAATTTAACCCATAAGTATGTATTCATAATTAAACCGTAAATTGTATATCAACGAAGCATTCAAATTTTGGAGGGAATTTCTAAAATTGATATTTTAAATGTAGCTATATTAACTAAATTTTAATTTCAAAAATTGATATAATGTTTTAAAGGAAGACAGTTTATTATTGCCTACAACGGTATGTTTAGCTAATTACTATTAATAGCTTTGACTATAAAATTTCATGTTAATTGTTATATTTTAATGCTTAAAATGAAGATACATAAAATATGTTTGGTAGCAAAACTATTGGAAATATTAAAACAATTTGTGAACGCTATTCCAAGAACATTATTAATTTATTAGTTATTATTGAATAACATATTTCTCAAGATCGTGTATGGTAAATTAAGTTTTGAAATATTTAGCAGTGTTCAATTATTGGAAAATAACTAACATTACGTAAAATATTATACACAATAGAAAACAGAAAATTTAGAAAACAATATTGACCTCGTATATTTCATGCATCAAGTGGATAGAGAATGTTTCACTAATTCTTATTTAACAAGAACTGAACTTTGGAACCCTCAATTATTATTTCTGTTTGTGATGTAGACTGAAGCTCTGGCGACGTCATAACAAGTTGAATTAATGTTGAAAGAATGTTGGCTGACAAACTGAATGTTGAACGTTGTTGTGTTGTTCTGGAGTTTGGTACAAGATGACTTGTGGCTTGTCCTACAATCCGTTAAATCAATCCATTTGTCCGTGTTTTAAAAAAAAATAGATAATGATATTATATATTGATCCATAAGAAGAAAATCAACTTTCTTGGGATGAAATGTTGTTGGAAACATTTTTTTTTCTCCTCATGCTCAACCTGTATCTTTCCCACTCTCTTACACCGCGTATATTTGTAGCTATATAGGCCTATGTATTTCCCAGTTTTATGATGAGTAACGCCTTCTCATGTATAGTGACGATCTTTATTTCTATATCTATGTATGAACCTGAATAGAATTCTGTTCAAGATGTCTTACAAATGGAAAAGTCTACACCAAATTATATGAAGGCTATATTTGATAATTTTGAGATAAGAGCCAAAATATCAATGTTCAAAGTTTGGGACCGACATTTATTAATTCCCAGCGATCATAAAGCATATACTATAATGGCTACTCACAGAAACATAACTCGATCCGTTGACCGCTACTTATCAAGTATTATTACAACCAAACCAGAATATTTCCTGGATGGAAACCCTCTACTACACACAATCGGATAATATTATGTAACGTCACTGTACACGTATTATTTGTAACTTCACTGTCCTTATCAAAGAAAGTTAAGTATACCGATCGTTCTTATTCTAGAGGCCGGTCTTATTGACAAGTGGAAGTAGAATGTCGCTTTATAGAGATAGTTCAAGGAAAGATACCAAACTACTCAGCCTAGAACATCTTTAGCCAACATGTCCATTCAGAAGATAAAAGAAAGATGCTCATCAGTAAGCTGGTTTCTAAGATAATTTTTCCTAAGTTTCGTGGTTGAAAACACTCGCTCGTATGAATATGAGGATGCAAACATTACCATATATTTTTTGGACATGATTGACCAAGTTTGGGAATGTTGATTATTGGCATAGTTTTATAAAAATACAGTTTTGTTGTGTTTAGAAAAAATCCTGCTTCACAACATGATTCGTTTAAATTATTTTACCCGCAATCTGGATTGAACACACCGGCGGGCATAATTTGCCCATCCCTAGTCTCCTGCTGAAGAAGGGGAAATTGAGGTTTGGATCCCGGTAGAGTCTACTAAGAGTGGTTTTTCCTAAATGGTTTTCCACTCTCCTTTCACATAAATGCGGGTAAATTGCCTCTAAAATGCTTTATTTTTCACACCTACCCCATTATAGTAATTATCATATGAGTATAAACTGAACAGGTGATAAAAGAATTAGTTAAGGAATATGTAATTTAATGAACGAGTGGATGCATCATTGAGTAAGCTAGAAAACGAATGAGTGAGTGAGTGAGTGAACCAATTATTGAGAAAATCAATGAGTGAATGAGTCAATAAATAAGATAATGAACTGATGAAAATTTAATACGTGACTAATCGAATGAGTTAATGGATAATTGAATGAAACAGTAAGTTAGTTATTGAATAAGTTTGTGAGGGAATGACTGTGTCAGTTAATAAATATGTGAATGAATGAGTGAGTGAATTAATGAATAAGTGAAAAAATGTGTGGTGAAAGAATGAGTGACTTAAAGAGTTATAGATTAAATGAGTAAGTAATTAAGTTATGGAACTGGTGACTAAATGAGTATGGGCATGAGTGAATTAGTGGATGAATAAGTGAATGAGTAAGTCATTTAGGAAATTTTCAGCAAATTATTGAGGGGATGAGTAAGAGACTTTTTGTGAATGAGTGAGAAAAATAAAATAAGCGAATTAAAACTATGAGTGAGTTAGTCAATACAAAATAGAATCAAATGCTAGCTAAACCTTCAAATTATATTATGTAAGGCATAAAGTAAGTATGTGTTTGTGTTCAAAAAAGATAAGACCCTTGTAAATGAGTTAAAATTCTGAAATTTGGCAGGAAGGTAAAGGGATTGACCCAAATAATCAGAAAATCAAGAAACGGGAAATAACCAAATGGTTCTCTGGGCAATATTAGGGATGTAATAATTTTTTTTAATCCGGTAGAAATTTAAAAAAATTGGCATACCGCTAAAGGAACCACTAGAAATAATAATAAAAATTTGAAAACTTAATTACATTTGATAGTACTCCTAAATTTAATTCAGTACCTTTAAAATTATCATACTTTAATAAGTTAATTTAATTGAATAGATACTTATAAATTAATCCTAAAGATTTTTATATTTAAATACATTAGATAGTACTCCTAAATTTAATTCACTACCTTTAAAATGATCATACTTGCATTTAAGTTAATTTAATTAATTAAAATACTTAAATGAATGGGACTCCGAGAAATAAGGAAGGGGCTTAAACAGAAAAATAATTTTTAAGTATAATAGAAAAATCTTAATTTTTCTGGCAGGAGGATAGAGGGAAGTCTGGATACAGAAATCCGAAAAAGTCGATACGCCAATGGCAGCATACAAATTTGCATTTATGTTTCCAAACCTCGAGCGCCTATTGAAAATTCTTTTTGTAATACCACTTACTACTTCAACAGCCAAGCGATCAATTGAGATCAATAATGGGCCAGGAAGGACTCAATGGTTTGGCAATGCTCAGTATAAATACAAATATTGAAATAACTCCTGAAGAGTTTATATATATGTTTTCCAGAAAATATTAGAGAAAAATTCAGTTAGAGTCTATCTAAGCTTGTTCTCTTCTCTCATTTCAAAGAACTGAATGTTAAGTTTAGTATTAATATTTTACAAAACAAGATTTGTGACTTTCACTACTTTGCCTCATAAAATATTAGAGTGTAAAAATGTAAAATATTAGTGTTTATATTACTTATTGTTTATAGGCCCTACTAATATATCTGAAAACTCACAGATTCTTTTATATAACCAACCTACTTGTACGGATATTTTCAAAATTTAATTTTTAAATCAATAATTATTCCATAATATATAGACATATTTTTTTAAAAATGATGTAAGGTAGCAATCAATATAACTATTGGTCTCATGGTGCCCCCCCCCACCCCCCATGTCATTTTTTTCTGAATCCGCTACTGGGTGGTGTCAAGTTGAAAGTATCGGCAACTCAGAGCTATCTACAATCGCAGTCCACGGCGACTCTTCACTGACATTATGCTGCAATGCACTTTGTATTGACACGCAAAGCGAAAAATCCCGGGTTCGATTCCCATATCCAGGCTGTCAATTTTCACTTAATTGAATTTTATTCAGCTACCAGGACTGATCCTGTGAATAGCCATCACATATCAGTTGCCATACACATGAGTTAATAATACAGATTGCATGGCAGCGTACTGTCAGTGACGAGTCGCTGTGGACGGCGATTGTAGATAGCGCTGAGTTGCCGATACGTTCACCAGCTACCACATAATTATAGACTTAACAGACCAACAACTTGTGAAGAATTGCCCTAGATATGAAACGAACCGGGATAGCTCAGTGGCGGAGTATTGGTGATCAAAGCCAAATGTCGCAGGTTCAATTCCCGTGTCCATGTTGTCATTTTTCATTTAATAGAGCTTATCATTTTGAACCTCACTGCCCCTATCAAATAAATCTTAACATATCGATCGTTCGTATTTTAAAGGCCGGTCTGATCGTAAAGTTGTAAAGGGGGGAGGGGCGACATCTTCGAAGAAAATATAATGTCGCTTTATAGAAAGAGCTCAGAACATCTTCAGCCAGCGTTTCTTGTTTGGGTTTGATAACGTCAACTGTTCTCTTCCTTCTAGAAGTTTAAACCTAAAGGACTATGTTTAATTAATTATATAACAGCATTATTTAAAATCTTAAAATAACATGTTGGTGGTAAATAAGATGCAAAAAATTTTACTCAGCATAGACAAAAGTGGAGAACTACAGCAAACAAATCATAAGATTGATGACGTAATGGCGATGAGCAAATAACAGGGCTTCATTTGTGGTAGGTTAGTTTTGAAAACTTGATTCTTAACTAAAGGTGTTGAAATAATTTGTTTTTTCGAAGAATCACATACTTGAAGATTAAAGAAGTGAACAAGGAAATTATGAGTTTTTTGTTGTTGTTGTTGTTGTTGTTATCTATGAGTTATTCACGACTAATTCCAAAAGTACAAATATCTAAGTGTTTTGGGCTTGCAAAGTATGCCTTTCCTATTTTTTTTATTTGTGATGTAAGTCTATGAACTTGTAATATTTGTGTGTAAGGTAGCTGTGGGCTACAAACAAGAGACTTGGCTATGCTTGAGACCTGATGCCAGCACGCGATGCCTTGTTATATGAGAAGGTGGCAATTTGGTGGCCATTTGGTGTCAGAAGTGGGAGACTTCATGGTCTCCCATATAAATAACATTGCTAGACGTTCTGGTGACTAGATCGCAAGTATGGCCTTGCCTTTAAGCTCTGCAATGAGACAAGCTCTCAAACATTTGATAGACAATTTTTAATCATCGCATGGGATTATACAACTCAGCAGCCCCTTGGAACCGAAATCCAACTTCTTCTATTAAGTGCCTTGCAGGTGAAGCCCAGCACCAGCAGGGGGGGCACAAACCGAAATCTAACTTCTTCTATTAAGTGCCTTGCAGGTGAAGCCCAGCACCAGCAGGGGGGGCACACAGGCCGTAGTCCCCAAGATCCAAGCGGTCCCCGTGGGACCACCCAAGAAGAAGTTGTTTTTGACCGACGGTTGGCAGGTCCCTCTGACCGGGATTTGCATCTATATGTTCCGACTGAACACGGGGAAACAGCTGCCTGAAGAGGGGTTCCACAAGGTGTGCAAGGGTTACACAGTCAGATGCGATATTTTCATCTTTCTAGGAGAATACTGGTGCATTCCATTACATTATTAATCCTAGACTATAGCCCAATTTTCTTGCGAATAGCCATATGGAAGGCCATTTTTCTTACCAGAATCCTAATATTTAGGAAAAAAAAAGTCCTTTGAGAAGGTTATTTGTATGTAAATTGGGTTATACAAAGCAGATTTAAAAAAATAATAGGTAATTTGTACTTGATTAGTTGCATGGAGTCTTTTGAGGACAAAGAATCCCTAATCGCCATTGGCTGAAGGTTCTGGGGAGGATCTTTTGGCAAGTTTATTAACTTTTGGTTTCTCTAAAAGATGTTGGGATAAAAGATCTATGACTATTTTTGGTCCAACAAGGGAAAGAAGGAAGATGTAAAAGTTTGTTTCGCTAAGCCATCTGTCAATTGCTAACCTATAACAGCTATTTTTAGCTGCTAAATTGTGTCTACCAGTCACGAAATTCTTGGTTAAGTCATTAAATCAGATTTTGTTAATAAAGGCCATTTAAAAGTCATGGCTAGGGCTAGGGCTCGGGTGTTTATGACCTTAAGACTCACGAAATATGCATGCAAATACGCCCTTAAAAATACCAATATATGACATAAAGTTAACAAATATACCTCAAATCAAGGAAGTAGCTTGCAGTAAAGTAAATTAGCCGACAAATATTTAATTACTGATCTGACAAGCTCACAATTAATTCACAGGAACATTCTAAAGATAAATTAGGAGTCTTTACAATATAAAATGCGAAATACGAGAGAAATTGGAAATATCAGTTATTTGAGTAATTCTATGCTCCCCAAATTGTGGAAATATGACCTAAAATTAAAAACTGCTCAAAATATGCACGTTAATGCAAAATAAAATTTGTACATTTGGAGTCAAGGTAGCATAAAAAATGTGTATATTTGGAGTCAAGGTAGCATAAAACATGTGTATAGTTCATTAGGCATTAAATTCGAAGTGAAACTAAAAATACGATATGTCATAAACATCCGAGCCCTAGTCATGACATTAGCGAAGGTAACTCATTTTTAGGTTAGAATGGTATTAAAAAAAAAAATTTGCTCAGAATTAACGAAAATTAACTATTCCATAGTGATGAGATGGGTCAGAAATAAAATCTTATAAATCAGAATTTATGATATTTTGAATGAACTATGAGTTTGAATGTATAGTAAATTATAAACTTTTTGTTTTAGTATCTTTTAGTTATGAATATTTATGTATAGGTTATGTAAAAGGCGTGAAAACATTCATGGAATATAGTTTATATAATTTGTTAGACACCTCGTAAGTAGATTATCTTTATTAATAACTTCACAAATAGCACCCTAGATTGAAGATAGGTCACTGGATCAAATACCGAACGTATGCTCACACACACACGAGGTTACCCTCTGTATGGTTGGTCGCAGGACTTGTACTGTGGTATAATCGACGCTGCAAACGTGGGACTTGTGACGTCCATCGAGCGCATCATGGAACACGTGTTCATGGAAGCGCTGGCACATCCGGCGCCCGACGCTGAGGAGGATGACGCCAATAATCCCACGGTGAAGAACCAGCTTCTACCTGGACTTAGATCTTTCTGCAGCGCACTCAAAGGTCAGTCTACACTTGTCTACACTTCTACCGTAGATATACTTTAGGTGGAACATTGTAGTCTTATTGTATAACCTTAGATTTGGCGGGGCCATTTCTCCCACTAAGGTTCGACAGCTTAGCTCAGTCGGTTGGGTGTCTGGCTCCTGTGCAAGGGGGTCGAAAAATTGACCGTAAAATTCATACTGTATTGGGTGAAATGTGGGTTTCCCGTTTCACAGTAATGAATTAACGGCTGTTGTGGAGTAGAATGTGGTGTTCGTTCTAAATTTAAGTTTGTTAGTAAGTCATATGTTGATATAATCAGTCGGTTCATAAAGTGCACGTTTAACACCTTAAACGAAAAAAATACTTCTCCCGCCAAATGTCCAAATACGATAAATCCAAATTATTTGAGAATGATTTTATAATAATGGCTAAAAATACATTTTGAAGAAGGTCAGCTTGCTAATGCAGTCTAGATAGTTATTCTAAACATGTTCTCCTGTTAATATTGTGTGTTTCTTCCAGTAGGTGAGGAGGTGAACAATAAATCCAACTCGTTCGAGGATATTCTGGAATGAAGGACATACATGCTTGATTTCGGAGGATGTTATGTAAATAGTGTAAATACTCTTTTTTTTTACATGTTTTCGTAGTAACATTTTATTTCGCTTCTAGTATGTGATAAGGTGGATATAAAATTAACACAACCTTTTTCTAGGAGGTTCTGAGATGAAGGGCTACTACGCTTGATTATTATTGTCAAGTTATGTTCTCTTAATGATATTGAGTGTTTTCCACATTTTTTTAGGAATTAGGTTATACGATAAACCAAATTGTGTCGTGGATGATTTGCGATGAAGTACTGGCACGCTTGATTATTTCGGTTAAGTCATGCTCTCCTAATGATATTAATGTTTTACCCAGTTTGTGAGGAGGTATACGATGAACCAAATCTATTGGAGGATGGTCTGCATCGAAGAGCTGGCACGGTTGATGATCTACATCTATTCATGTTATCCTGATGATATTTAGTGTTTCCACCAATTTGTGAGGAATTTTATACGATGAACCAAATAGATTCGAGGATGATCTGCGATGAAGAGCTAGTACGATTGATTATCTCTGTCAAGTCATGTTCTCCTAGTGATATTGAGTATTTTCCCCAGTTTGTGAGGAGGTATGCGATGAACCAAATTTGTTCGAGGATGGTCTGGGTTTTATGGCCAACATACATACGCTGGATGAAGTTAGAGAACTCGTCAAACAACCCGAAAGGCTCGTTAGTTTAGAAGAACGAGTAAAAGCTTGGATCAGGAAAGTGCAAGAGGTTAGCAAAAAAATAATATACCTTGAATTCATATAAACTTTATTTCGGCAATTTTTTCTTCAATAGACATTATGGTTTAGGTAGTCTATTCACTGCGATCTGAAATTTCATTTATGTGAGCATCTATTATGTCAAGTAAATTATTTGGAGATTTAATAGGTTGAAATGAAAATAGACCCAAGATTGACTATATGACATGTCATATTAAAAAAAAATAAAGACAATTCTCATGTACACATAATAGACCCCACATAATGATTTCCTTGTCTAATAAATGTTTATTTAATATGTATTTTTATACCATTTTGGGTTTTTTAGGTTATATTTTCATGCTTTGAATAGTTATTTCAGTAAATTTTAGACATTTAACTCGAACAATATCGGAGGTTTTATAAATTCTTGAACACCCTAACATTTTAAACCACACGTTTATTGGACTGGAAAGATAAAGTAGGCTTCCAATATACTTTGTACACTCTAATTTTGTGTTGGAAAATTCTTGAGGAAGCACTGCGACTAAGCAGGAAATATTTGTAAATCTATGTAAATGCTTACCGAAAAATGTTATTATCGCATACAAATATATTTTATTATAAGTATGAAAAGACCCACTTCGGTGGCCGCGTGGTCTAACGTGCTACTCTCGCACCAGGCTACACTGCTGATGACGGGGAGATCGAGTTTCGAACCGCGGTCGGGTGTACATAAGATTTTTCCAACATTGTTTTTAACTCTACTTCCACGCAGATGTGGGTACACATCCTCTAAATCTAACCCTCCTAATCCCTAACACATTAGTATAATTAGTACAAAAGCGTATATACTGAACGTGTAGTAAGAGGCAGTGCTAAAAAAAGTTAAAGGGCTCGTTTAGTCATATGCATTCTACCCGAGTTTTCGTTTGAATGTTTGTGTCATTTTTACTTTCTCCTGACCCCACAAAGATATATTTTGATAAATATCGACGTTTCATGACCCCTTAAAACAGAAAAATTTGTTTTTGTGATGCCGTCTGTCCGTATCTCGGCCAAGAGCCGAAACCATATGACCGATCAAATTACAACTTGGTAAATAAAACTTTCAAAAGTTTCCCCAATGAAGTTTTTGGAATTACATAACCAACCCTAAAATTAAGGGTAGTTTACTGAAGAGCATAAAGAGAGAGAGAGAGAAAATCGATTTTCTCAAAATCGGCTCTAACGATTTTGATTAAATTACCTATGCAGGTATTGTTTAACATTACAAACAAAATGACTTTAACTAAGTATAAATTTTCAATTTTGATAATATTTTCACAATTATTTGTGATAAGAAATAACATCATTGTAAAACCAACAGTTTCTGGGCTATAAGCAAACATGTATAATTTTTGTTGATGTCTTTGAAAATGTTAAATTATTGTTATGCTCTTGGGAGACATATATGTTCCTATTTTCTCAATGTTTTGTAGCAGAAATCTTAAGAGTTTTTTAGTATAGAAAAAGTCTGCGCGGTGTACCGTACTTTTTTTTGTAATCTTTTTTCTTTCTAGTAATATTAATATTAATATTAATATTGGTAAATAATTTTACAATTTTTAGGCCATTTAAATTCTGGCCCTGGTGATTATAAATAAACGTGTAATCTGTAATTTTATTCACATTTGGGAACAGGTGATCATGGAAAGCCAGCAGCTCCGCAAGGAGAACGACTCGAGTGGTCCTCAAGACGAACTGGAGTATTGGAAGAAAAGGGGAGCTCAGTTCTCACAGATAGTATCACATCTTCAGTGTCACGAGGTCAGTTAGGTCTCACTATGTAGTCACAATCTCGCCGACAAAACAAGAGCAGAAACATACGTAATCACGTGATGAGCTCTAAAATAATCACAAGGAATCAATACGAGCTGCGATGTTCGCTTGTCGTGACTTGAAACAACTTCAAATTTCCTTTACCTATCATCAGTGGGTGTTCTGTCTTACGACAGGTCCATTCCTTTTGTCAGTGAACTTAGACCGCCAACGTTCCCTGTCCTCTGCCCCCTCGTTCAGCTCTCAGAATTTTCGTATTTCCTCAAAGTCATTTAGTACTTGAATCCTCCTCCTTCTTAAGCTCCTCTTTCCCCTCAACCTTTCGATCTATGAGGTCATGCAGAAGACAGTTCCTCCTAAGTATGTGTCCGATCCAGTTTGTTTTGCGCTGAAGAATCACATCCAAAATGGATCTTTTCTCACCCACTCTTCTTAGGCCATCTTCATTTGTCACCCTCTCTGTCCATCTGTCCTTTACCTGCGTGACAATAACCAAAACATTAGAAGTATGAGTAATATAGTTTAATTTTCATAGTTAAAAAACCTTTTCTGAGAGCTAGAAAAGCTACTAGATCTACTTTCACGTATTCTTACGCCAACTCATGTGATATTCAGTGGTCACTTTCGATAGATATTATCAATAACTTTAAAATAACAATATTAATATAGAAAAACGTTACCAATGTTGAATATAAAACTGTATGTTTGTATATTTTTTTATAAATCTGCTCCTCCCAGAATCCTCCTCTCGCTGTAACTTTAGTTTCTCCCCCTCAGGTCCAGATGACACTTCAGTGTCTCCACGTGGCTCGCTCTAAGATGATCAAACATTGGAGGGACACCGACAGACACATCACCTTCTGCTACAACGAGTCGAGGGACAACGCCAAGTTCATACAGTCTATGGAGAAATGCTGTCACTCGTTGTACCTCCATGACCCAGTAAGTTACCTTGTCTAGTTCCACTATGGTGTAACTTATAAGATAAGGCCATAGTGTAATAAATCAAGGTAAGATTGCTACCTTGCTTGGTTTCACTATGGTGTAACTTATAAGATAGGGCTATAGGGCCAAGTTTAGGTAGAGCCTAAACATTAAAGCAAACTTTTTGAGATGGTATTAACGAAATGGTCCCTCAATAAACCTTCAAAACTTCCTTCAAACCGCAACACATATATCGTATGTAAGACATTAACTCCTATGTGTTTGGGTGCAGGTGAGGATGAAAGATTCCATCATGGGTCTCCTACAGACCGTGCGGTTGATCCACAGCGTCTCCCAGTATTACAACACCTCAGAGAGGACGTCATCGCTCATGGTCAAGGTCAGTATCGGTTGGACCGCAGAGACAGATAGGTTGCCATAGCTACCGGAAAGAGAGGATTTCAACAAACAAAGTTGAAAGTAGCGCGCTAGCAAATAGATACAAGTCCATAATTGTCAAAAGCTAAAAAAAAAAATTAGTTCCATATCTCACCGCCAGAAAGCACCCAGCGTCTTCTACTTCGCGGCTGGTTTAATGGATTAACCAGTTCAAGGCAAGCAGTATGTGGGAATAAAGTTAATTAATTGGAATATTTCTACAACGTGTCAATGTAAAGTGATGATTTTCTGTCGGGGGATAGTTTGGATCCAAACAAAGACGTTGTTGTAGATTAAAATATGGTATTTTCTTTAGTAAAATTCTGAAAAAAAGTTTAAAAAATCAATGTGTTTAACTAGAGACTTTTGACCTACCTAATACCCATTAATGTTTTCTAAACATAAATTTAAAAAAAAAGGATAAGTGATCATACCCATCTTTTTGTGTGTTGGCTAAAGCCGGCTAATTTAATGGCCTGTGATGTCATAAATCATGTGGCATGAACTTGTTCATCTAAGAACCGGAGCGTCATTAAAGTCCCCCTCATCCACCACTACATTCACTCCGAAAGTTGAGTCCTAAAAACGTGATCGATGGTTACAGACGTCACTAAATAAAACATAAGTTGAAACAGTGCTGTTGCAAGAGGTGAAATAAGGAAAATAATGTTTGAATAGTTCTCTATTTAAAACGTAATTAATGCCACCGGTATTAAGGATGAATAACTAGTTCATATCTTTTCCAGCATCACCCGGATACAAACCGGTATCCTATACAGACCCTTTAGCCAACTAAACACAGGGAAGGACTCCTTTTTCTAGCTACCTACAACACGTGTACAACTTTCTAAAGGCAAACGGTTTTGGCTGTAAAAAGAGTCAACCATTCATCTCCTTGTCTGTTAAAAGATTGTACCGTTCATCTTCTTGTCAGTTGAAAGCTTATACTGTTTATTTCCTTGTCTATTAAAGTGTTATACCTTTCCTCTCCTTGTCCGTTAAAAGAAGTATACCGTTAATATCCCTGTCCGTTAAAAGATAGTACCGTTCATCTCCTTGTTCGTTAAAAGAGTATATATTTGATCTCAATGTCCGTTAAAAGATTCGACCGTCGATACCCTTTATCAATTAATGAGTCGACCGTTGATCCCCTTGTCCGACGAAAGAGTAAACCATCCATCCCCTTGTCGCAGATCACGAACCAGATGATCGAGACCTGCAAGCAGTACGTGACGTGCCGGGGTAAGGAGACGATCTGGTCCCAGGACAGGGACGAGGTCAGGATCAAACTAGTGCACTGCATCAAACTGAACGAGACCTACCGCAGGACGTACGTCTTGGTAAAGGGTCAGGCCTTCCTACCCGGCCAGACGTCCTTCGGCTTCAGCGAGAACTACGTGTTCGGCAAGTTCGACACTTTCTGCGACCGTCTCGCTAAGATCATTGGCATGTTCGACCTTGTGGACGACTACAACACTCTCTTTCAACGCCGGATGGAAGGTGAGCATGGTTTGGGAGCTTCGATTGTTTTATTACCGTCTAAGGAGTCGGTGGCCACATGGCCTAGCTAATTTAGTCAACGTTTTGTGGTGACGGTTTAGGGGGGTAGGATCGTGGACCTAATCTAGGCCAGGTGTATTGAAGGTGGTATTTCTTAAAAGGTATATTTCTTTTTAGTTTGATCTCATCGCTTAATTTTCTTGTGTCTGGTATCGGTGCATTTATCTAAAAAAAATAGATCTATATTCTTAAGAATTTGAATTTAAACATTATACCTGCATAACATGTAACACCCCTCCTTTACCCATTTCCAATAACTGCACTACCTTCCCCCCTTTCCTCCCCGCACTCCCTGCTCTACTTCCCCCCTATTCCGCCCCTAACTCCCTGCACTATCTTTCCCCCTTCTCACCCCTCACTCACTGCACTATCTTTCCCCTCTCTGCCCTTCACTCCCTGCACTATATTCCCCCCTTTGCGCCCCATACTCCCTACACTATCTTTCCTCCTTTTCACCTCTCACTCCCTACACCATCGCCCCCCCTTACCGTCTCTCACTCCCTGCACTATATTCTCCCCTTTCCGTCTCTCACTCCCTGCATTATCTTCCCCCTTCTGCCCTCACTTCCTGTACTATTTATTCCTCTTACTGCCCCTCACCCCCTCTTGCTCCATATTCCTTTCTTACTTGGTTTAAACTTTTCCGCTATAAACACTGGCTTTGTTTTCCTATATAATTCATTAGAGAAATTTGTGCTAAAACAATTACGAAGTAGGAAAATTACTTCTTTTGTCTCTCTGCTCATGCGCTTGTACTTTAACATCGCTAAAAACTATGATCTGCGCTAGTACCAATTACTCACAAGTTTAATTCAGTTCTGAATTATGTATGAAAACATTTCCCGTGCTACCGGGCATAATAATTAGCGAATATATTCTATTTATCTTGTTTCGTGTGCTATTAGAAAAAAACACGTTTATTGTTTCAGGGCTTTTGCTAGGGGAAGGTAAGAGATCTAAAGTATACTTACTACTCCTAAACTGTGCATCAGAGAATATACATCCAACACGTATTGACACCCAAAATACTCTGTCCTCATGTGACACTATACTCACAAAGAATTAGTGGGTGTCTCCAGTGGAGGGAGGGGAGTAGCTACTCATGCGCAGTCTAGAAGTAATAGGTCTGTGCATGTACTATGAGATTTAGTGACGTCACGGACACAGAAAACTATTACTCGAGTCTAATTCAAGAGACGTGGCTAGGCGTGAGATGTCTAGTAGTAATAATTCTGTGCATGTGCGATGGAAGCAATTAGTGATATCACAGCCACAGAACGCTATTGGCCCAGTCCAACTAACAGGGAGGGACTAGTCATGAGCAGTCCAGGAGTAATGAGTATATTGATTTGGAATTAAGATGTCTGAAAGCAGATTAAAAATACCTGATAATTATATGCAGCTGAGTGAATCAGTTGCTAGACATCAAACATGTAGTATATCATATAGGCCACTTACAATGTACACAGTTAAAATTACCAAATATAATGTAAACACAGATATCCAGGTAAATAGTATAAACTACTAATTATAAAATATATATCTTTGACCCTTGACAAATATTGTGCACACCTTAAAGATTGTTATGATAGTTTGTGCATGCTATACACATGTTCCGAAAGAGGCCATGAGAGATCGTGCATGCTATACACATGTCCCGAAAGAGGCCATGAGAGATCGTGCACGCTATACACATGTCCCGAAAGAAGCCATGAGAGATCGTGCATGCTATACACATGTCCCGAAAGAGGCCATGAGAGATCGTGCATGCTATACACATGTCCCCAGCCTTGGAAGAAGCCATGAAGACGTTCTCCGAGGCGAAGGCCGGGGTGACGACCAAGACGTACGACTACCTGGACCACCGCAATACCGAGTTCGATGCCGACTTTGACACGTTCCTGGGCAAGACGGACGCTCTGAAAGAGAGCGTTGGGGCGCTGATCGAGGAAAACTTTGCCAATGTGTGGGAGACGCCTCAAGGAATACGCTTCCTTATACGCTTCGAGAAGGTGACTAAGAGAGACACAAATAGATGTTTGAAACATCAAACACCTTTAGGGTGACTAGTATATACGAAGAAAGATATTTCATTTCAAAACATCCAGCGCCATTTTTTTGGTTTATTTGATTGAGACGGAGAAAGTGTTTGATTTTGAAACACCCTATACCTTTAATGTAATTAGTAGATACATAGTGGTGTTTCATATAGAAACAGTCTACACCTTTAGGGTAACTAGTAGAAGTGAAGAAAGGTGTTTTATCTCAAAACACCCTACACATTTAGTGTAACTAGTAGATACGTAGTGTGGTGTTTCATCTAGAAACACTTTACAACTTTAAGGTGACTAGTAGTGATGGAGAAAGATGTTTGATCTCAAAACACCCTACAACTTTAGGCTGACTAGTAGATAAGTAGTGGTGTTTCATATAGAAACATTCTACACCTTTAAAGCGATTAGTAGAAACGGAGATGGTGTTTCATCTAGAAACATCCTACACCTTTAGGGTAACTAGTAGAGATGGAGAAAAGTGTTTGATCTCAAAACACCCTAAACATTTAGTGTAACTAGTTGATACGTAGCGTGGTGTTTCATCTAGAAAACACCTTTAGGGTGACTAGTAGAGATGGAGAGAGGTGTTTACATATGAAGCTTGACGCTTCTCCTAATCATAGCCGACATCTACCGGCTGTCAAAATACTTGAACTATCTAATCAAAAGGAACATGAGGATGATGATGGGTTTTAAGAAACTGCCCCGGTATTGGCCCTGGAGGAAGGATGCGAAAACACGTTGTTGAGACTCATTTTATTACTTCATTCAGTGAGTATTGAATCCCGGTCAGCCGGTCGGTGTCTGGAGGGCTGAGCGCTCGCCCACTCTTCCTGAATGATACACCCTATAGTGAAGTAGGATCTCCGAGCCTAGTATTGGTTCTTACCACCCATCAAGGCTATCCGCATATTTACACCCATAGAGTATATGATGAGGGAGTTAGGATTTAGAGGAGGTGTACTTGGAGTGAGGAATAAACCAATTAGATCGGAAACGCCCTCATCGTACCAAGCAGGGATTCTTGCCCCGATGCCTTTTGTCTCGCGTCCCCCTACTGGCGCGGATGTGAACCGATTTGTCTAATATATGTGTCACCCGATTGAGATTTTAAAATCGAAAACCCCTCCCCTCCATTACTGGAAAACTATACAAGACAAAACTGACGCCTTTTGCCCCACTTCGCCCCTTACAGTGTGGGTATAGTACCAATTTACCCAATTGGTGTGCCACACGACCAAGATAATAGCCCCGCCCCGACCTCCTCGTCACCGTCAAATCGGACAAAACAAGACTGACGCCTTTTGTCCCCAAGGTTTTGAAATGATTCGACCGCACGGTGTGTCGACAGGTGAGCGAGAAGATACCTCTGACCCAGATGGACGACAAGTACGACAGGGTGCTCAAGTACTGCGAGCACGAGGTGGAGAGGATCCTCAAGCTGTTCAAGAAACAGAAGGACGAACCTCCGCTGCCAAGGAACTTCCCGCCAATAGCAGGTCAGGCACCACCCGGTGTTCGGGTGTGAATAACCTCGACCGTTGACAGTGAATCCGGGGACTTATATTGAAACACTTCCCTCCAGAGTTGTCATTCCATCTCCCCACAAGGAACAAATTTATCTGAAATATTTCAGTCAGCGACGTTTTTGGAGGAGTTTTCTAATGGACTGTGCTATATTTAGAATTAAATAGCCAAAGCTATTATTTATGCTATTAGTGGGAACTACACCATCTAGATATCATATTCTGAAAATTGAAAAATGACACCTGGACACGGGACAAAGGTCCTGGGTTCGATTCCCGTGTCCAGGTGTCATTTTTCAATTTTCAGAATGTGCTATATTTGTCAGAAAATATGCCACTCCAAGCGGAAGTAAACATCCTGCTGTCAGGACTCCTAAAACCCACAGTGAATGTATCTTGACGGCTAGAATTACAGGGGTTAGCCTTAAGAGTCTGTCTCACCGCCTGGATAATACCTAACCTAGGTAGATATAATATAATAATATTGCGAATCTGGGCTACAGCACTCTTATCCCAGTTTGTGGAAAGATTAGCCAGTAATATTGTACCGTTATCCGGGTAGTGCCCAAATGTACTAATCGTACATCCTTTCCGTGGAGGCTCTTTCCATGTCCCGATAAAATGAGGGGATGATGATAAATAGTGATTTTGAGGGTGTGGAACCAGTGGAAACACTTAAACCTAACGTAAACCTAATTAACCAAGCCCTGGTGACCTTTGGGATATTTCCCCTTTCAAGAAATATACCCAAGTTGTCAGCCGGGAATATAGCCCGGGATCTCTATGTTCTATGTTCACTACGGGGCCGGTGCTTAGGTAGATAATACAGCACGAACAAGAAGTTCCATCGTACTGAGTTTGTATTCAACTTTGGACTCTTGAGGATAATCTGATTAAGGGACTAGACGGTTATTCCAAACTCCCCTTCTGGAACCTCCTGGAGATGTTCGAAACAGTTATACACGAATAACCGTGAATCCCTGCCGATCCATTATTTAGTGTATTGTGACACGGGGGCGTCCCCGAAGATAACCGAGTTGCTTCACTCATCCGCCAGTGACAGGTTGTCCAGCTTGTTTTTTCCCACCACGTGGAGGTGTTACTTTAATAATTTCAGGTAGGGGTGAAATCAATGCTGCGTCTAGGGGGAGGAAGGTCAAAGGGGGCAATTGCCCCGGAACTTACAATTCAGAGCGCCACATCTCCCCCCCAAAGTTATTAAATTTAATTAAAGTTATTATTCTAAATTTCGCATTAAATAGTGTACATATAATTAACAGCAATAAATATTCACTTAGTGATAGTATTCCATTCCAATTCCTGAAAACCCTAACTTTATGTAATTTAAGATTTACTTTATTCGAGTAATGTGCTGCAGTACAGTAGAATACACCACCCTTGTGCTAACACTGTCGGTCTACAGAAAGCGACAATGTTTCATGTTATTAACTACAGTATGTCCCTATTATGACAGAATAATGATTTGTGCACAATACTTAGCTGTGAAGCTACTCTAAAATTGTCAAAAATGGCCTTTTCAATGCTGTTTTTATACCAATATAATTTAATATTACATCAATGTTTAGTATTAGAAACTTCTATTAACTCTGTTCCTCTATTAATGTTTAATCAGAGTTGATCCACGTGCAATACTGTTGATGTAAATTCACAATTTTGAGCCAACTGTATCACAGAGTTGATAGGTATACGATGCACGTACTTAAGTATTGAGTACATATACATTAATATATTATAACGGTTTAGTGCTTAAAAGGGGGGGAGGGGCCCTCACATTTTCTTAAATCGTCCCTGAGTGAAATTACCTTAACATAGGCTAGTCCATTACCATGTGCCCTTTTTTTTAAATTGAGGGATGTCTATTTTGGAGTGTGCTTGAGTGTTTCCGGAGTAACTTGCTGCATTAGAATGGTAGACATGAGACCAAACCCTCTGAGTTGTCCTAGGTCGCATCAAGTGGGCCAGATCACTCCACAGTCATCTGGATGAGCTGGTGAAGAGCGCCACCTCTCATCCGGTGCTCAAGACCCTACCCACCACAGCGGAGCTCCTAAGGCGGTACAACATCGTCGGCAACGCTCTGATCGCCTACGAGGCAGAGATGAAGGAAGCCTGGATGAACCAGAACGTCAGTGGTAGTCCTTATACTTGTCGGTAAAGGTTGCAGTTCAATCTTCATAGGAAGGGCCTTTTAGAAGATACAAACATGTCTGTGTCAGCATTGACAACATTTAACTATAATAATATTTTTAATTTATAGTAATTTATAATATCCATCAACAAAAAAACCGTTCCAGATCACATTATCGAGTTGATTTTATAACTCTTCCTATGGAAATTAGAATGTACCAACGACCTGTAACCTTATTTGGAGCAGAATGAAGGTTTTGAACTTCAGATAAATGCATCAGCACTCATTTGCATAGAGAGTGGGAAACAACCTTATGAAACAAACTAGAACGAAGTACTCGGCTTTGCCCGGGAGAAATATTTTAGGGTGAAAAAATCAAAAAGTTTAAAAATTTAATCTAATCAATTTTTTAATTAAAAGGTAATTAAAAGTAAAAAAGATATAAAGCCTAAAAGGGGTAAAAACCACAAAGAAAAATGGTGTTCTGATACTAGATATATCAATTTCAAGCCTTCACATTTCTTGGGTTTAAATTTTGAAATTCGATATTTTTAAGAGTCATTCGGCTCTCCGGGAACGTCTATTGACTTACATGTCGAAATATTATTTTATATTACACCAAGAAGTGTTTCTTATATTAGTTTTAGAAATATTGATGGAGTCCCCTTTTCTTGTTTACTGCGACTTCATTGTCCGTTTGGGGTGGTTCTTATACCCACCTTACAAGTTCCAATCATCTACAACACTGAAAATAAAATTATTATTTTAGTTTTGGGAACTTTGAAACCGCCCTTTTCACCAGACCCCCCTTTCTATAATATAAATATTAAAAATCTATTTCGCGATCACGGTTATTTCTATACATTCCTGACAAATAAAAAATTTTCACCTCACCTAAAAGTTTATTTTTTACATAACCCTCCTCCCTCCCCTATTCACTTCATTTAAAACCTTAAGTAATGGTTATTTGAAGTGTTCTTTAGCCTATACCTGCCTGCCGAATATTAGTTTTCTACCACACTAGGATGTAGTTATTTACTTTTTTTTTAAATTTTGATTTCCCCCTCCAAACCCTTTTCTCTAATTCACTCTTCGAAATTACAAATTTTAAGATTTATTTGGTTATCTGGAATTGTTTCTCTACCTGTCTGCCAAATTTCAAATTTATCCCTCATTTTAAAAGTTTTTTTTCTTATTATAGCCTCCACGTTTCTTGGATCCCTATTTTTAAATTTTTCTGGTTATATGGGGCAATCCCTCTTGCTATATGCCAAATTTCAGCTTTCAAGCTCATCTATAAAACATTTTTGGACAGACCCAATGTTCCAGCACTCGTTTCATCCCCTTGGGGATTGAATTTAACAAAAACCCTTCTTGTCGAATACCTAGGACCTGAAAGAAAAACCCCTGCCAAAATTTCAAGGGTCCAGGAGTTCAGGACTCACTGACTCATAACCGTATATATATTAACTGTAGCATCTCTTAACGGATAGGCCTGGTCTCCTGGCTCAAAGGCAAATATGGTAACAGCTTGCTTTATCATTTTTTTCCGTTTAACTGAATGTAAACTGGAGCCAATGGGGGTGGAAACGAGAAGGTTGTCGGGGGGTGGATTCATTCCCCTAGCCCCGGAAAGAATTTGCCTCCTCTAGTTTCATTTCACTCCCCTCTGAGTTTAACGAATATGAAACTGAAAGATGACCTTACATTACACTAAAATAGATTATAGATGAATCCAAATTCTAAAGATAAACTGGGTTAGGCTCCTTAAACCTCTCTTTGGTTTATGGGTGTCAAGCCCATCAAAAGTCCCCTTTTTATTAAATGTCCCCTCCCCCTCAACATATCTAAGGTTCACCACCACCGACTAAAGTCTAATAGGGACCTAACTTATCCTCTGATAGTCCGATACCTTAGCTCAGTCGGTCACGTGTCTCTTTACTGAATCAAGGGTCTCGTGTTTGGTTTCCCGAGATGGGTGAAAAAGAGAATCACCGGTGGGATTAAAAGTTACCCTTTTAACAGCAATGAATTAACTGTTAAGAGACCAGGAAATATACTTTAGAACTAAGCTAATTTAGGTCGTCCGATGTTCGGATAAATGCACCCAAAATAAATCATCTGACCTCACCCAGGTATGGCTGGTGGACGAGTGTCTTAGCCGCAAGCTGTTGTTGATCTGCGAGGAGTCTGGCCGTCTCAAGGTCAATCTGGATGATCGGATCAGGTTGCTGATTAGGGAAGCTGACTGCCTGGCCAAAATGGGGCTGCCCATTCCCGTGGTGACCCGCACCCTTCTAGCCAAGAGGGATTACTTTACTGTCGTCAGTGATTCTCTGCAGGTAACTGGGGGATTCATAGGACCGTTTCTAGTTTGTGTTGCAAAGCATTGTGGGCCAACACACATTTCTGATAGTGTGTGAGTAATGAGGATACCCCTCTAACCTGACGTGATCGGTCTGTTTGGAGAAGGTTCTGACATAATTCCTGGGACTCAAACCCCAACAGAGGGCAAATGAGGGCCAAGTCCACCCTCCAACACAACACCCAGAGGTTCCCCATAGCCCGATCGCAATAAATGGACCCCCAGCCCCAACAACCCCTCCAAAAAAATTGACCCCAAACAAACCCTAGTTTAGTTTAGGGTTTGGAGAGAAAGATAGTGGAAAATTATTTAAGAAAAACCACCCTCAATGCATTCTACCGGGATTCAAATACCAATCTCTCCGTCATAGGCAGTCCAATCTATTTTGGGGGTGAAGCCTGGGACCGTTCGACCACCGAAGCGGGCAATGAGAAATTAAAATAAAAGTGACCCCCGGTGCCCCTTTCCTCGACACTAAGCAACTGACCCTTTTTTATTGTGTGGTGTTTTTCAGATACTGTTGAACCAGTTTCTGGGTACGGTACGTAGAGTGAAGCTAGAGGTAAGACCTCTGTTCCTGCCTCAGCTGGTGCGGCTGTCGGCCATGCTGTCTCCGGGTCTCAACAGCATCACTTGGACCAACCGGGAGTGGAAGAACTTCTGTCACAACACCACCGAGGCCATCAAGGACTTTGACGTCCTCGTCACAAGGTGTGAATTGTTGTTGGTTTTCAGAGAGGAAGAACTTGCGTTTATTTTAAAGATGAATAGAACCCGATTCGGTGGTTGAATGGTCTAAAGGTGTCACTCTCGCAATAGACAAGACTGCCGATGATGGTGAGATCAAGGTTCAAATACAGTCCGGGTGTACTCCCTAAATGATTTCCCATTATTCCACCACGCAAATGCAGGCCCGTTTAATAGAGATTCTACTTTCCTCGTGCCTATCACATTAGTGTAATTAACTGCAGATATCCTGGGCGAGTAGTAAGACGAGGTGCATAAATATATGTTTAAATAGTTTGCTATTTATCAAAGTGAAAATTAAATTTGTACACAGATATAAACGTATCTGAATATATATTTTAATTGAATTAAACACAGTTGAAAAATCACATCTGTTCTTGGGAATCGGACCCGTGACCTTTTGGCTTAGCACTCCTATTCTATAACCCTGATATATTCATAATTCGTCCTGTAGTTAAGGAAATTCCTCCCTCATAGTAGTTATTATTTTGCCGACAGAGTTCATGACGTGTACGCTAACCGCATCCTTCAAGTACTGACAGGAATGCAGAAAGTGACTCTTCAGGCCCTTCCGATAGATGAACCTTGGACCGTGGAAGAGTTCCTAGAGCGCACAGAAGACACTTGTCTCTGCGCCGCTGTGGTCAGTAAATAGATATATGACAAGAAGTGTCTAACTCTTAAAGAACCCAGTGTGACGTTGGCAGGGTAGTAAGAACATATATTTAGTGTGTTTACTAATTCAACAAAATTTCAGATTCAAGATTCTAAAAATATAATAACGATATTATCAAAGTTCTATGGGATGGTCAGATGTATAGTACAATCCAATTTTAATAGGAAGGGTTTAATCTGACAGAAAAAATTACTAGATCTATTCTCACATATTCATACAAGTTATGCTATCTTCAGATGTAACTTTAATATATTAGCAATACCTATAAAAGAGCAATAATAATATATCAAAATGTAATCAATGTATATGAACAGAGCCTATGCATGATTGGTCAAATGGGGACAGAGGGTGAGAACATATCACAGATACAATTTTAACAAACTCTGCTCATCCTGGCAACACTCCAGGACACTAGACCATAGTATGACGTATGACAATATCTGATTATAATACTGGCACTAAAGAAAGACTACAAACTTGCCCATCCTCTCAGATTCTGACAATCTCTCATAATTCTTTCAGGAGCTGAACAGGAAGAGTCTCATGGTGGAGGAGGCCGTGGAAGAGGTCCTGGAACTCGTCAGAAAAGCTGCCCAGGCCTTCAGAGCCAACCAAGAGACGGACGAGTTCGATTTCTTGATGGAGGGTATAGTAACCTTTTATAAAATCTAATATTGTTTTTTCTTATAGAAAAAATATTGTAATGGTGAACATTTTCCATCCCGATACTATGTTGGATCTTGCTGACTTATGTGTTTCGAACCTCAATACATAGGGTCTTGAAATTCTGTCAGTCCCTTTGTTTGTTTTTCAAGCTATCACTCAGCCAGTCCAGTCCGTTCTTCAGTCTATTCCTCTTTCTGTCCGTCCACCTGTTCTTCTGTTTGTCTAATCCTCTATCGAGCTGTCCCTCTGTTTGTCCGTCTACCTGTCCCCTCTATGTGTCTACCAACACCTCTCTCTATCTGGTCTTTATCTCTGTTTGTCCCTCCGTCTGTCTACCTTTCCTCGGTCTAGTTATCCCTCTGTCTCTTTGTTCTTCTGTCTGTTTGTCCCTCTGTCTCCTTGTCCATCCGTATTTTTGTTCCTCTAATATACCCGCTTTGACTTATAGGGAAAATACACCCTCTCAAACCTGTTTCACTCTCCCATTGGTAATAAGGCATGTTAGTGGAAAACGAGCCTCTGACTTACAGACGACTTGGTGGAAGGCGAAGGTCAAGGAGACAACTCAGCCGTGGACGTAGCGTCCTCCCAGCAGCAGGACTGGAGCGTCGTGTGGGACTGTTTCGACAACCCCCACAAACTGCTGTGCACCGGTGGTGGACTCAGCAAGGCCATGCAGGAGATGGTCCGCAATGCTGTGGCAGAGATGAGGCGTTACTACAGCCGAAAGGTCGTAGATGTCCTGATCAGGGTCACGAGGCAATCCCTGGATTGCCTGAGGAGGAGATTCAGTGCTGACATTGATCCTGGTTAGTGTCCTGGGTGGAGTGGACATGATACAGACATACAGGAGATAGTATGTCCTTGTTAGTGAAGACATGACACAGATATGCAGCAGATGATATGTCTTGGTTAAAGTAGACATGATACAGACTGCAGGAGATAGTATGTCCTTGTTAGAGTAGACATGATATAGCTATGTAGCAAATGGTATACCCTGGTTAAAGTAGACATAATACAGACTGCAGGAGATAGTATGTCCTTGTTAGTGTAGACATGACACAGACATGCAGCAGATTATATGTCTTGGTTGAAGTAGACATGATACAGACATGCAGGAGATAGTATGCCTTTGTTAGAGTAGACATGATACAGATATGTAGTAGATGGATGTCCTTGCTAGAGTAGACATGGCATGAATGCAGGAGATGGTATCTAAGGGGCTGACTAGGAGGGAAGATAGTGTCTGACTTCATCTTGCCTCCTCACCTCTAGTATCATCTATTAACCCCCACCCCAGGGTTCAAGGACAGCAAGCCGGTGTTCCTGCTGCACGCTACCCTTATGATACCCCGAGTGGTCGTCCGTCCCAGCATGGACGAGGTTCAGGAGGCCTTGGTAGCCGCCGGGAAGAACATAGCAGGGGTGGCCAAAGGTGTGGGCCAGTGGACTGGCGGCAAGGGCACGCAGGTGATCCCCGTGAAGAATGTTTTAATCTAGAGCTCGGGAGTTGATGGAATAATTACTGACGTAGCTCAGCCATAGCACCCACCTTGACACCAGATAATTTTGGACCTTGCGGGTGTTACCTAATTTATTATTCTTGTACACTCAGTTCTTATCAAATATATATATATAAAACGGGAACATATGAATAATAAACAAACGAGTTGAGAGGGCCTTTTTACAATGCCAACTAAAGATCAGAGGTGAATTAGAACATCCTACACCCAGTTTTAGTGGTAGAATGGTCTATGACGCCACTTTCGCTATAGAGTGGCTGCTGATGATGGGAATATCGGGATTAGAATACTGGTTGGGTACAATGAGAGAAGTTTTAACAAAATAGTTTCCCCAATTTGCTCCAGGCAAATTCTGGTACATTAGTTAATTATTATTTAATTTGATTTTGGTAAGAAGCCCATTATGAAAGGCCTTACTTCGTACCAGAATCCTTCTGTATAATAATATTTTGGTAGGATAAAAGGTCTTTCATAACGGACTTATTACTAAAGTCAGTGTATAGGCCCTACCTTACTTGTTTCCACACCATTGATCAATAATAGAATATGTATCACATGGAGGTAATATTGTGATTCTTCGCATCTTCGAATAGTGGAAGTGTCAAATCAGTAGATAAATTCATTGGATAAAGGCTTATCAAAGGTAAAGTTGAACTCTAGATTTAGGTAACCACTAAAGGGCTATTTTGATTAGAAAGTTTGGTTTGGTTAGTGTTAAACTAAGGAATATTATTAGTACTATTATCAATTAAAATTAAGAAACTAAACATCAGTTTGACATGGATTATAAAAAAAATTAAGAAATTAAACATAGGTTTGACATGGATTATAAAAAATATCAATAACTGCCCGTGGGTTGTTGCCAAGACAAGCAATGATCGATGAGACTGAACAATTAAATATGCATTTGTTCGTTACATTACTGTGCGTGTGGTTGATAAACTGTCAGCGATATGAATCAATTAGCTATAGAGTCCATGTTTAAAGAGTTAGTCTACTCTCGGTAAACATTAAGAATAGCAGGATGGCTCAGGTGTTTCTGGACCATTGTTGATCTCAGGTAGGTTTTCTGTTTTCTCATGCTTGAAAATTATCTATTTACTGTGTAACTTGAAGTCGGAATCGTCAGGAGGAGTCGAATGAACTTCATCAGCTCTGGAAACATGTCCTTCATTTGTGGGCTTTCTTAAGAAAATCAACCACAGATGCAATACTACCGATCATTTTCTTCGTAGTTTTCAGATATCGATGAATATATATATACATATATATATATATGTGTGTGTGTAAAATAATTTTCCCCCGCCAATGTCATCTTTAAAATGTTCACTTAAATTATGAAACTAATTTCTCACACCAGTGTAAAAGTGTTATGCGTTTAATACGAAGTTAACAATCTTGGACTTGAGTCGGCTGTTGATCTATCTACGAATTTATTGAAAGCTTGATGGTAAAAGTATTTTGAAATGGTGAATACAATAACATCTATGTTGCCTGCATCATCTAATTGGTGATAAATTCTCATTTGTCTTTGTAGCCTCATCTGTGCAACACTTAGATTTTCTGATTTTGATCTTGTATCGTCCCAGAAAGCTTCATACTTTGTTTTGAAATTTATCAGAAGTTCAAGCAATGTAGCACTAAAATTTACGAGGCCTGATGAAAGTGAACCGATTTATCTTGGCCTAAAACTTTTCCAAGCCAATAAATATGAAAGAAAAAGTCGAAAGTTTCCATTTGAATGATAAAACCATTCATTGGCTTTGGCATGATAACCTGATTTTTTTTAAACTCCGCTAATTCATCCATGATGCTTGCGAGTTCTTTGTAATTAGAGATGACGGATGAAAGCGATTTATATAGAACTGTCCAATCAATAAGTTGAGAAAAAGAGACGTAGATTTTTAGACGGTTCGTCGCCAGCCTAAATTTGAAGGTTTTTCAGACGTCTATCCATTTTGGAGAGTTACGGACACAATTGATTATATCTTTCAGAAGGTTAAGTGCGTTACGGTATCCGTTAATTTGCTCTATCATGTCCTTCAGAGTAAAACTTGCGCCATCAAAACATTGGCCTCTGGAGTTAGTGACCAATAAATTCAATCTGCAAAATACATCCAATATAATACGGATAAGCGTTTTAGACTTAGTATTCGTTTTCTCAATGAAACCCAGGAACATTTATTCTATTCGAAGATTCTTCGTTACAGGTCCGAAGCGAATAGAAACTTGTTCCTGGGCAGAAACATCAGATGTCTCATCCACAATGATCGCATGGTGTTTTGCATGATTGCTCCGATAAATCAAAGTACGTGTCACGAGATGGCTCATTTCTCCAAAATCTCGTTTCAAGTTTCATGAGAATGAATCCCAATCAATCAATTTCTTTAAAATTGGTCAATATTCGCACCGTAGCTTCAAAAGGCTAACAAAGTTGTTTGATTCATCAGTGTACTACTGAATTGCGAATACTTGGATGGCCAGAAACTTAAGGGATGGCGGTATCTTAATCGAAGCTATCCTGCTTACGTCCATCTCTAGTTTCTAGAATTTGAAAGCTGGCATGAAACATTCACGCCAGCCTTCATGGACCCCAAATTTAAGACAGATGATCGGTGACATTCTGATATGTCAAGTTTTTTTAATTTTGCAAGTGATTTTTTTTTCAGTTTTTAGAAGTCTGATTCACTGAAAGTCAATTCTAATTTTGAAGAAAAATTAATGCTTTTTTGATTGAATGCTGATTTGCAAATCTTACAGAAACCTGCATCTTTCGATTTTTCATATTTCAACCATGGGTAAATTTACAGCCAGTGAGGCTGGAAATTTCTTTTATGAACGCCATGTCCTTATCCATAGTAGTTTGTGGCTGAGAAAGAGGCCTACCAATTTCTGCTAATATTGACGTCCGTACAGCAGCTTCGCCCTGTGCCTGTAAAGTTAGTTTTGGACTCACTGATGTCAATTTTCTACTTTCACTTGAAGTTGTTGTTTTTTTACTATAAGCTTACCTACTTTGGTCTTTTTAAGTACACAACTAATGTTTCCAAATCACTTTTACATAACACAATCACTTTATTCTTCTTTGAAATAAATCACAATATACTAGGTTCCTCAAAACACAGTTATTGTAAATATCACTACAATATAAACAAATAACAAATAAAACTTTGCACTTTGATATTCAACTTAACCGATATTACGCTAGCAGAATACTCTGGTATACATAGATAGCCATAAGCTAATCACGAAAATGTTCGATATTTCTAGATTGCACCAGTTAGTTCTCATGCGCAGCGTACTCTACTACTAGCTCTCCTGCTGGTGATTTCTTCTACTTCTCTTTGGAGGGTTATGTTAAAACTAAACGCTCTTTTCATCCTCATTCGATGCTGGTTTGGTTTTGTCGAAATAATCAATTTTATTAATTAGTTTTATTAGTAAAATAGATGTGTGGGTTTGAAATTATATAAGGCTTATGTTTTTAGAGTTTATTAATAGCACCACGAGTTACTACAAAAATATGATGTTAAAAAAAGTTACAAAAATATATAAGGACTTTGACGTAGAAGCTAGTGAGAGAACTGACTTAGCGAGATATACTTAACTATCGGCTCGACTGACACCTTACGGATTCGAGCCTGGTACCCTGGGCACGATGGTTGTCCTCTATCGCAAGTACCCGATGTCCTAATTCACGTTGCCTTGGAAACGGGCAAAGTGACACCTCTGAGTAGATCTTATTGTGTCAGCTACGAAAGCTCTAAAACAGAACCCTTTATACTGCAAATCGGCCCAATTGCTGATCACAACAGGACCAAGTTGTTTTGAGTGGTCAGCTTTCTTTCCAAATGTTTACTAATTCATGACCCGCCTAGGTGGCGTAGTTATCTAACGCGCCAGTCGTGTTGAGCCAGACCACCGAGGACGGGGAGATCGAGGTTCGAATCTCGGTTGGGTGAAATGGGGGAGGTTTTTCCTAAATGGTTTTCCACTCTCCCTCCACGCAAATGCGGGTTCACTTCCTCTAAATTCAACCTTTCTAATTCCTAATCCATTAGTGTAATTAGTACTTAAGCGTATAACCCGAACGGGTAGTAAGACGCGGTGCTAAAATTAAATTAAATTACTAATTCATCACAACAAGTAAGCTAGACCAGTTCTTTCGCTTGCTCCGGTTCAACAATGTTATGTTAGTTTTAAACAAACATCCCAATCTAGGGCAGGGCTATTACATTTCTTTACTTTTAAGCTAAATCTGTATTCCTTGTACTTTTTATTCATCAATTTAGGGTGGGAGGGGAGTGTCATACCCCCTTGAACTTTTTTTGGGGGAGGGGGGGAGCAATGTTCTCGGGCCCCTTACGATTGGTGGCTATGAGTCATATCAAGTGAAGCTAGTCCTGGCAACAACCCTTGAGCTACCTCTAAAAATACTTTTAAAAAATTTGACATAATTAACATAAATAAGTAATAAAATTATGTACTTTTTTAACTGTAGTTGCTTGAAATAATTACTAAAACTTTTTTTTTAATGATTATAGTTTATAGTGTAGTTAGTAAATTATTCCAATATCTTGTGGATAGCACCAGAAATATTGGAATGAACTGATATTTTTCAAACTAACTTTAAATTTTAGATCAACAATATTTGAAAATGATGCAGCATCTTTTGTTTACACTGAAGAAGAATCCAAGTAGTTTGAATAAGTGACCTTAAATAGTTCTCTGCTTGCCTGAATAAAACGTAAGTGTCCCATTAAACCAAATCCTTATTTCTCAAAAAAAATATCACAATATCTTGTTTCTTTCATTAAAGTTTGACTTCTTTTCATACCTCTTTTTTTGGTAAACTTTTTTTTTGACTTGTGACTGAATGAATGTTCTTGAAATTCTTTCTCCTCTCTACGAATTAATATTTAAATTTAATTTATTTCTTCTTTAGCTTTCTTTTCAAAAAATATATTTGCTTTTATTTTTGTGGCTTATTGTGCATGACGGTTGCCCTCGGCCGTGGGAATGATCGTTGAGTAGTTGGGATTATTTCGTAGTTTACTATAATGTATAGTCCCGAATCGCTAATAATTCCACTCTCTACTGTTGAGAGACCAAAAAACGGTAGATTTAGGAGATAAAACCTGCATAAATATTTATTTATTTGGTCAACAACTTGTTTTGTTATAAGAACTGCAAAAATACGGATCTGAACTCGTGTTTCCTTCTACTCCCCTCTTAAAGACATCCCTTAAAGAATCGCTTAAGATTCCGAATTAATGCTAAATGAGACTCTAAGTTGTTTCCAAACAATTGCTATATTATGTTTTCTCATGCCTAGATCATGATAAACTTAATGTTCACTCAATGTTCACTTAACTTAAGAGTTGTCCAGGTGAGAACTTTCATGTTACATGATCGTTAAGGGGAGTATTACCAAGTTTTCCTGTCAGCCAATCATGTTGCGAGTGAGGTCAACAGGGTTATTTAGTACCTACTTAATTTTTTGTTTATGGTGTGCAAATGACTTCTTCGGCATCGTTTGTTCACATCTCGCAAACTCTAAAACGTCATAGCCTCTTGTTACACTTTAATTTGCACAGACATTGAAGCTTCTATTGCCAGTACTTGAAGCCTAATCAGAACTAAATGATTGGGTTTCATTTTAGTCCAAATTCATTGTATGCGTTTTGCACCATTTGTTACGTTACATTAATCCTGATTACACACCAGTTTCTTTACATTAAGTGAACGTTACTTAAACGTTAATTTTTATCGTGATACTAGCAATAAGCGGTGAATTAACGGGCCGGATTCTGATTTTTGTATTTGTGTTAAAATTAAATTAGCCGCTGCACTGGCGCTAAACCGCACTCCAAATTAGTTTGGTTTTTCTTACAGCATTGTAGTTGTATATTGTGCCCTTTTTTTAATTTTGATAAATTCATATTCAAACTAAACTACAGCCTTTCGACACATGTGATTCATTTAAGTGTACACTCATTTTATCTTGGCTGATTATACTATTGCTTTATCTTATAATCTATACCATGGTGGAACCCATCAAGGTATTCGTGTGACCTTCTAAGGTAAACAAAGGCTATATATTAAAATATAGTTAATTATTGTTTTATTTACAAACTGGAATGACACATTTGGTCACATAAAAAAAATAATTCTATAGTTCCCTGCAGAAAGGGCTTCAGTCGATGACTTTCTGCAAATATCACTACTGTTGATTCACTACTTTGTAAACACATTTGTGATAGTCTGACTGTGGTCCGATATGAAACGTTAGAACAATCTTCACAATGGTTGATTTCATATCTGAAGGCCCTTTCGTCAGAGAGAGATTCAAATAAATTGTAGCTAGTAGTGCATTATTTCGCTCTTGTAGTCAGTGGCGTAACAGATTAAGCTTGCCTCCCTACCCCCACCGCAATATTTATTTTTGGGCCCCCTTCTTTTCTAAGTCATATAACACCTTAATAAATGTTATAATAAATAATTTATAGTCCTAAATAATTACTAAATTAGTAATCATATCTTTTAATGACTGTTTTGACCTAGGTTTTGTGTTAGGAATGTCATCAGTCAGTATACTCCATGAAGGTAAAAAAATAAAAATCTGCGCTATTTAAAACCGAATGAATTAATGGAAATAACGCTATAGCTTTGTTATAATTTACAACACTTTATGATAAACATATTCAACTATCTAAACTGTTAATAATCAGGACATAAGTTATTTGATTACAATTATTTCCACCAACAACTATCTAAACTGTCAATAATCAGGACATAAGTTATTTGATTACAATTATTTCCACCAAATTTATAGTAATTTAAAGTTCCCTTTCGCCCCCCCCCTCCCCGAATTGCTGCAGGCCATGTGGGCCTGGGTGTTACGCCACTGCCTGTATTATAGAGTACAACTTTGGAAAATATTGCAGTAATGAAAGGTTACAGAGCTGTAAAGGACAGGGAGGTGTAGTGAGCTACGAGTGTACTACTAGACCCTACTGGACCTTCTTGTCACCAGTAGGTCAACCCAACTGAATCCCTAACTGATTTAAGTTTGATTCACACGTTCAGTGAGGTTAGAGAGCAGCACCTGTGTGAGTGGTGCAGCAATTCACATACTGTATTGTAATGAGGTTCAAATCTCGGTCGGGTGAACTGGGGCTGGTTTTTCATAAATGGTTTTCCACTCATATGTGGGTTAACTTCCTCTAAATTCAACGTTTCCAATCCCTAACCCATTAGCGTAATTAGTACTTAAGCTTATAACTAGAACGAGTAGTAAGACGCGGTGCTAAATAATAAAACTATCAAATTAATACCTTACCATATGTTTTCATTACAGCTATTCAAAGCTACAGATGTCAGCTATTGGCGTAGGGATAAATTAGGGCCTATTTCTAGTAACTTTTGCGCTGTCATCCAAGTAAACTCGGGTGGTGAATGTACTTTAGAGATGAGTTGAATTTTGGCAGAACATCTCGTGCCGACGAGATGTATCTTGTGAGTGGCTTGGAACTCGTCACGTTACCACGTTTATTTTCTGCGCTTGTTTTTCGATGAAGGTGTGAATCCACATTTATGGGACACTTACCAGTGGTGCTTGCAGTATCGCTGTATTTTAAATTGTCTCTGATGTGGACCCAACTGGATACGAACCACGAGCTTCTGAATTACACAAAGAACCGTCTATCTTACTCAGCAGCTGCCAGCGGGATTCTATTTTTTTTTTCTCCGTGCCATATTGGCCTCAGGTTCCCTCAGTGTGACAATCAGGGATCTGAACCCTCATCCAAGAAAGGTTGACGTACTGATTAGTAAGTGATTACCATTTTAATCGAGTGTCCAGAGCCTTCGCCATTTCCGCCGAATCCTGCTGGGTTGCTAGTAACCCAGTCCTCAGTAGCTTGCTGCACTTCCTGTCTCATATTGCCAGAGTGGTAGATGTCACATATAATTGGGAGCACTATTCTACAGGATTAATTTGAGACTCTTATAATAGAGTATTATAACTTGAATAAAAAAAACACTTTGCTATGTACATATTCATGAAGTTACATAATTTTAAATATAGTCGTGTCATATATAATCTTTTCAGCATGAACTCTTTTTCTAATTTATATCTCACGATTGTTACCTTAAATTAATTAGCTTTAAGTGTACTTTTGCTATTATAAGTATTCGTTGTTTGATGTTTTTTATTTTCTGTCTTTCTCTCTTCTTCCCACCTCCTCTACATGTGTGTGCATGTCTACGTGTGGAAATGTGTCAACTAAATGTCACCTTGTCTTTGGTCTCGCTACCTTTGTTTCAAACCCACTTATTCTAACTGTCTCTTTTCCAAATTCTTTCTGTTTCGTCACCTCCCGACTTTCCCACATGAATGTTCCTTATAATTTGTTTCTATTTCTTTCTTCTCCCCCCCACTTGGTCCTTCTGTCTCTGTCTAAACTACGTCTCGACTCACACACCTCTTGTTTCAACTCCGACCTAATCCACACATCTCCTGCCTCAATACCCGACTTTCCCACATGAATGTTCCTTATAATTTGTTTCTATTTCTTTCTTCTCCCCCCCCCACTTGGTCCTTCTGTCTCTGTCTAAACTACGTCTCGACCCACACACCTCTTGTTTCAACTCCGACCTAATCCACACATCTCCTGCCTCAATTCCGAGCTAACCCACACACTTCTTGTCTCCACTCCGACTCAACCCTCGCATCTCTTTATCTATTCCGATCTTACCCATACACCCTCATCTCCACAACACCCCTTCGGGCAAGCAGAGGCTACCGGGCTGGAAGAAGCTGGCCGGACGCCAGTCTCAGGCGCTTCTTGACGTAGTTTCCCGCCTGGAGCAGGGCGCCGCTAGGGGCGTCGAGGATGCCAGGGCCAGGAGGAGACGCCTATACAGGCTGGCGTCTGAGCAGCGGCCTAGCTTCCCAACCCAGCAGAGGAATTTCTACAGTTTCGTCATGGAGAACAAGGAGGTGATGAAGACGCTTTCTCTACTGTCGACGTGCACTCAGGACATCAAGTTGGTGAGTGAAGACCACGTTTTCCGCTGTTGCCTTATACTGTATTGTTACAGTGGCTATAAGATGGCATGCTCTCTTCTAGAATTAAAATGGGGCTCAGTATCTTGTTATAATGGTTATAAGATGACGTGATCTCTACTAGAATTAACCTTGGAATTAGTATCTTGTTACAGAGGTTATCAAATGACGTGACCTTTACTTAAACAAACTTGGGGGTCATTATCCTGTTTCAGTGATTATTAGATGAAGTTACCTCTCTACTTGAATTAACCTGGAGGTTAGTATCTAGTCACAGTGGTGACTTGACCTCTATGCCCCTACTTGAATTAATATGAAACAATTTATATTGTTATGGTGGTTATAAGATGGTGTGACCTTTACTTGAATTAACTTGGAGGCCAATATCTTATTAAAGTGGTTATAAGATGATTTGACCTCTAGGCCTCTACTTGAATTAATCTGGAACCATTTATATTTATAGTGGTTATAATATGGCGTGACCTCTAGTTGAATTAACTTGGAGCGATGTATTTCTATAGTGGTTATAAGATAATGAATTAACCTGGAACCATGTATCTTGTTACAGTAGTTATAAGATAGCGTGACCTCTACTTGAATTAACCTAGAGGTCAGTGTCTTATTAGAATGGTTATAAAATGATGTGACCACGATGTCTATCCCACAGGAATTAGAGAGGTTCATGGAGAGATGGAAGCCCTACCAGTTCCTGTGGAAGAATGAGCAAGGAAAGAGGGATATGATGAACGCGAGCCTCTCGGACTTTGAGAGTTGGCTCAGGAGGCACGGGGAATTGGAGGGCCAACTGACAACTGAGCCCGACATGCACTCCTTTGCCTGCTGTCTTGCCCTGTCTACAGGTACTAAACAGAGGAACAATCAGCACTCCTTTGTCAACAGTTTGTTATCAGCGACTTATCGGCAAGGTTGGCTCATGAGGCCAGGATTTAGGTTATAATCACAGTAAAAGACACCGTGGTTAATTTAAAATATGTGGTATATATATATATATATATATATTTGGCACTGCACATAAATACTCATGCGGGCTATAAGCATATTAACTAAGCCAAAGGGCTAGGGACGAAGAAGGCTAAATTTAGAGGAAGTGTAATGGAAAATGTATGGAAGGAGAGAGGGAAAATATTTAGGAAAATACACCCCAAGGTACACCTGATCGAGATTCAAATACCCGATTTCCCCGTCATCATCAAACCTTTCTATTGCAAACCTGATGCCTTAGATATGATAACATATGGTGGGTACTTTCTCACACTTTGATTCTTAATAGGGCTCGCCAAATCTCTCTAAAGGCAATTCTGGTCCTTTTCCTTAAACTTAACCTTTTTATTCCTACTGTTATTAAAACAGTTGTGGATGGTCCGAGCGCATCACTACGAAAAATACACGCATTAGTGATCACGTGGTCTCAGGCATAAGGCTCGTCATAGGCTGAATTTCTATTGAAGAGGAAGTCAAGGTTATAATATCTGCTAGGTGCACTAAGTTTTTTTTATCTAATATGCCACTGCGGTTTTTCCATCCCTTTTCCAAGGATAGTTTAATGGATTGGACCGTTATATAACCGTGCTCTGCTCTCCTCCTCAGAACGCCTTAAGTTCGGTCTTCTGACGGAGGTCAGAGCCTGCACCTTCCGGATCGGGCAAGTCCTCAAGAAGAAGTACCGCCGGGAGATGGACTACGTGTACGCCGTCATGAATGAGATGGACAGAAAGTTGGAGCGTCCCATCAGGGACCTGGACGACGTTCGTCTGGTCATGGAGACCCTCAAGAAGATCAGAGAGCAGGAAGTGGACATGGAGCTGAAGATAGAACCCATAGAGGTATAGTTCAAGGTCATCCTCATCATCAGGAACGGTTTCCAGTCTGTAGCCGGGTCAGTTTTGTAAAATGCCTCCATATTCCTCTTTCCTTTTGTCATTCTTCATAATTCCATTTCAAATCACACTGACTTCCTCTACAATCTCATGTACTCCAACATCCTCATTACATGGCCATACCATCTTACCCTTGCCTCCCACTATTATTTCCAGTAGTCCAACATCCTCAACCCCAATCTCTCCACCCTTGGTAGTTTAGTCTATTTCAAGAAAGATGACTTTATTCCCTATTCTATTAACATATATAATGTACAGGGGGTTGACCATGAGACTCTATAAGTTTATATTGAAACTCACTCTTGGAGCTCACTCTTTAATAGTGGACTTTTTGTTTATAGTAAAATCCAGCCTTGAGACTGATTAAAACACAGGCATTGCAACTTAAAACATGGGTTATTGTCTATACAGGGTGAGTGGCAGATATTGTGATTTGTCTGTTTCCTTAATATGGACCAACCTTGCCCGTAAGCGCGTGATTTCTCGCGAATTCCCCCCTTTGTCGCCCCGGTTGCGGCCAGTCTGTAAACCATCACAAAGCTGCGTTGGTTAGTCACGCCGTGTAGCTGCGCTGTGACCGTCCAAACCAAAAGAGTAAAAGAAATGAAGGATTGTGACGACACCGTTACAATAAATAAATATATACAGCCTGAATAGGTAGGGGGTCACGGTGCTCAGTCGTAAGGCACCGGCCCGACGCACGGGGCCGGGACGCGATCTGGGCCCGCGCATGTTTCATATAAACGAGCACTAGACTGTCTTTTCCACCTTCCGGTACTGGCAGATCTCTAAAAATACTGTCGGGGCGCCTCCTCGGAGTGGCCCCTGGGCAATATGATGGACGGTGGTGTTCAGCATAGCTAAGACCCCGATAAGGTCATCTGTGTGTGGGGAGCGAGGCTCCTCGACATGCACTAAGCGGTTGGTAGTGCGTACCCATGTTGCGGGGATAGCTGGTCAGGGCACCTCATCGAGGTCCCCGCTGGGCAACTTCGGACAGTCGGTCTCAAGAAAGGTGCTGAAGGGGCGGCAACCAAAGATTGGGGAAATAAGAAAAAGTCCTGGGGAAGGAAAGAAGGTCTGAGGAGACGACTATTCGGAGGCTGAGCAACTGACTTCCTCGTGATTGGGCGATCACTATGAGGAGCCAACTCCTCCCTCCATCCGGTCCCAGTGGAGGTTTTTTCTCAAGTTACCCAAGGCAAACTGGCATGGAAGGGTTGGTACTGGTTTTTTAGGGTGCTCGAGTACCCGGAAAGGCACTCATGGACCTCGGTCCATGTCCGATGAAAAGGTTCCGACCCGATAGGTATCAGTGTTTGCACTGTAAAGGGCCTCTGAGCCTAGGGACAGTGCAGCTAGAAAGCCCTTCGGGGGGTCTCTTCGGAGGTTTAGTTTGGATAAACAGCCCGAATGGGTATAAGACGCGATGGAAAATAACATAATTGTAAATTAACCTATCATGGTGTTCCCCGCAGGAGGCGTTCAACGTCGTGACCCGCTACGACCTCGCGGTCGATAAGGAGGACCTAGAGCAGGTAGACAACCTGAGATACACCTGGCAGCGGCTCCAGGCCCGTGCCTTGGAGGTGAACGTCCTTCTACTGACCATGCAGCCACACTTCGAGGACGATCTGAGGGAGAACCTTGATAACTTCCGTCAGGATAACATCGAGTACTGTCACGAATATCGCACAACGGGGCCCATGATGCCGGGGCTGACGCCCAGGGAGGCTTCCGATAGGCTCATCATGTTCCAGGTGAGCGAGCACCTGGTCAAGAGTGCTGAGGCACTAGCTTACTTTCTCCTAAGAATTTAGATTTTTTTTATTGAAGGTCGGGAACCTAAAATATAGATGTATGAAACAAAAACATATTATTGCGCGCTAGATATTCATTTCTATTTGATGTTAAATTTTGAAAATCGTCCGATAAGCGAGGTCTTGAACCATATAGTCAAGATTTAGAGATTCACCACTCAGACCCGTATTGGTATACAAAGGCATTGGTCTCGTACTGCCTGGTTTTGTCCGTTGACGGGGAGGTTGAGGTTCATATCTATTTCAGGTGCACTGGAATATGATTTTCCATTCCCTGTCCAGACAAATTCTTGTTCTTTTATCATAAAACTAACTTCCCCATGCCTACCCACTATATCAAGCCGTAAGCAACCCTTGTGCTTAACGTAACAATAAAATAACAAGTAAAACTCTTGAACCTAGAATTTTAATGCTCCCCTTACCAACATACTGTTTTATACTGTAAACGTTTATACTAATGGGGTAGGAATTGTAAAGGTATAATTCGAAGGAAATGTACCTGTGTTTGCGTTAATATAGGTTGATAAAAGGCTTTTGAGGAAAACACACAATCCTAGTACACCTATCATAGGCAAACCATATTAGATGAACCTGACATTCCGTGCCCGTGTGCCCACTGATAGCAGCTAATAACGCAACTGTGTTCCTAACTACCTACAGAATCGTTTCGATGGGATGTGGCGAAAGCTGCAGACCTACCAGAGCGGAGAGGAGCTGTTTGGTCTACCCACGACTGATTACCCTGAACTCGGGCAGATCCGCAAGGAGCTCAATCTCTTGCAGAAACTGTACAAGCTGTACAATGACGTGATAGATCGTGTCAGCAGCTACTACGACATACCTTGGGGGGAGGTCAACATCGAGGAGATAAACAACGAGCTCATGGAGTTCCAGAACAGGTGCAGGAAACTGCCCAAAGGGTTGAAGGAATGGCCCGCCTTCCACGCCCTTAAGGTAAGGGATATATTCAGATTTTCTTACGGAGAACTTTCTGAAAGACATTTTTTTCCTACGAGAATCCTTCTACATAATGGATTATGATAGGAAAAGAGGCTTTCCTAATGGTAATTCTTAAGAAAATAGGAATATACTTTAGTATGTCAACGTACTTTGACACAACTTGCACCAGCGACCTAAATCATACAACATAACAGAACAGGACAGTGAGGGTTAGAAGTAGAGTTGAGTCTAATACAATATTTAATGAATTCGAATCCAAATATTTGGTTACCTACAGTAATTATCAAATCTCGCATCCAAATCCTTGTGAAGACCAATATGTTTGCCGTTGCAGAGGACGGTGGACGATTTCAACGACATGTGCCCGCTCCTCGAGCTGATGGCCAACAAGGCAATGAAACCCCGTCATTGGCAGCGGATCATGGAGGTCACTTGCTATAACTTCGAGTTGGAGAGCGAGGGATTCTGTCTCAAGAACATCTTGGAGGCACCTCTGCTCAAGTACAAGGAGGACATAGAGGTGGGTGACGTGTCCTTACATTATCAGCATCATCATCATCATATCATCATCAACTGTTTTCAACGTGTAGTTGGGTCAGTTTGGTAAAATGCCTCTATAATCCCTTTTTTCTTTCACCATTCTTTCGCCTTTATTTGCTTCCATTCTCCTCTCCCTCGTTCACTTGCTGTTATCTTCTCCTATAGCGGTCTTTTTTGCTACATACTTCAACTCCATCACCCTCCTTGGGAGTTTTTCCTTTTCAATCTTCATCACGTATCCATACCATTTCACCCTTGCTTCCTAAATTATTTAATATACTCTCTGTACCTCGACTCTTTCTTGGAAAACTTATTTATCCTTGAGATAGCTGGCATTCTCTCTATGACTTCCACTTTCATTGCTCTCTCATGCATAAAATGTTCATGTTTCTGCTGAATATGTGACTATGGGTACAAAGCTATTCTTTCCTATAAAACATGAGCTTATACTTCAAGGACACCTCTCTTTTCCATAGAAAGTATCTTACGCACATGAGAACATCCCCCCTGCTGTTATCTTCTTATTAAATCTACTCCGCTTCCAGCCTTATCCTCAATCACGCTTCCAAGAGTTATTATACTCTGTAAATTTCTCAGATATATTCCATCAAGCTTTATATAGTTTCTATATTTTATCTTCTTCCTTGTCAGCACTATCCCTTCACTCTTCACCATGCTCGATTTCATTCAACGCTCTTTCGATTCCTAATTCCGTTCCTGTTGCAGTTCTTATACTTCCTATTCCTTGTCCCCCCCCCCCAGAATGTGTTCCTAAATTAGCGCTCGACGCTACTATACGAGCTAACGATGTCCTTATGTATCTCCCCCAGGATATATGCATATCTGCGATGAAAGAGAAAGACATTGAGGCTAAACTTCGGCAGGTGACAAACGAATGGTCGGTGCACGAGTTGACCTTCATGACCTTCAACAACAGAGGAGAGCTGCTGTTGAGAGGTGACACGACGGCCGAGACGATCGGGCAGCTAGAGGACAGCCTTATGATCCTCGGGTCTCTGCTGTCCAACAGGTTGGCACACGACCAAACACTCGCACGTAACGGTTGGGATTAACATGTTTCATCATAATCACAATCAAAATTACAATCCTCCTTCTCATTATTATAGCAATTATCATAACCATCATCATAATAAATATTATAATAGTCACAACCCTAATCACCATACAAATACTTATTATAATCCTAATCATTACCATCATAACTATAATTAACTTTATTAGGCTTAGTTATAACTTTATAACTATATTTGGGTCAAATTCACAACTATACGAATCCGAATCACCGCTTTACCTTCGGATCCCGAATCTAGACTTTGAAATTCGAATCCGAATCTTGGAAAAATTAATGAACATAGAGGAATTATAAATAGAATAGAATGTTAGATAATATAAATATTAACTAAAATGTTAACATTCTTTCTTATAATCCATTCATTATAACATACATGCATTCTAATAAATATTAAATTTCTGGTCTTGAGTCTAATTGTTAAGTTCATCCTGTGGTGTGAAAAAGTAAAGGTGAAACTGTGAGCATGTTCTCCCACTCTTTCCTTCCTTGTCGTGACGTCAGCTCCGGGGAAGTCGGGTAGCTGAACAAGTGACAACTTGAGGGAAAAAATTCAAATATACCACCTCTTTGGTGTGTTTAAATGTTTTTAAAATAAGGAATCATGCCAAGATTGGCAGCAATATTAAATATTTTAGTTTTACGAAGGATGAATTTAATAAAATATAGTGGATATTAGCATGTAAGAGGGAGGACAAATTGAATCTGAAAACTTGCAAGTAATTTTCTCAGACTATATTAGTAACAAATATAATATTACAACGTTTGATGCTTTATAGATAAATTGTACAAAACATTCATTAAAAATACTATATATAATTTGATAGTAATAATAAGCTGCACTACGGCGTCTTCAAGACTATTATAATACGCCGTTAATCAAATCAAAACCATGTTGAAGACATTTTTAGATAAATGGGTTTATGTCACCGTGTATTTCTACCCTTTTGAGCTATACGCATATTTAACAACTCAAATATGCTAGGGGTGAAGATGGTTTAATCTAGAGGAAGTGCACCCGTATTTGCGGGGAGGAAGAGTGGAAAACCAATTAGAAAAGGGCCCCTCTCCCACTTCTGGGATTCAACAACTGAAGTGAGTATACACAATAATTAATTTTGTTAGTATTTTTGTGTAAGGTCCCACTATTTTATTAGCATTAGTAGACTTGTATTTATTTTTTTAAATGTGAGCCTCATCTTTTACCGGTTCAGGCAGTCCGCATATTTATACTAATAAGGTAGCAACTTTCTTGGAGGGAGGATGGAAAACCATTTAGGAACACAGGAACAATAACGTAGATAAGCCCAGTTGGTATTTGAACCTCAATTTCTCCATAACCGACAAACCAAACTAGATAAGTGTACTGATTTTTGATGTTCTTGAATAGAAGTGAAGGATTGTGGTACCGATTCTAAAATATTTACGGCCGGAATTTCAGGCTTTTGTTCTTGGAAGATTCGTGACAAACAATCAGCTACAGCATTCTCTGATCCTCTTACATGAGTTACAATCAAAAGCAAATGAAGATATTCTCAACACCCAACGTCCAATTCGGCCTAGTTGTTTAGGATGTTTAAGAAGCCATGATAAGGCTTGGTTATCAGTAATAAGTTCAAAACGTCTATGTTCCAAATAAGATCTAAATTTTTCCATACCAAACACTACAGCTAAAGCCTCACGCTCGTAGATAGAATATTTTCTTTCCAAATCAGACAATGTTCTCCCAGCAAAAGCGACTGGCACAAGATCTCCATTGATTCTTTGTTGAAGAACAGCTCCCAAGGCTACATCACTACTATCAGTTGCCAGGACAAAGGGAAGATCAAAATTAAGCATATGAAGTACCGGAGGAGTTGACAAAGCCTTTTTAAGGTTGTTGAAAGCTTGTTGCTGAGGTTCTTGCTAGACAAAAGGTACATTTTTCTTTTTAAGATGATTGAGTGGAGCAGATACATGTGAAAAGTTTGGAATACATTTAGAATATAAACCAATCATTCCTTGAAATCTAGATAACTCCTTTACATTTTTGGGTTGAGGAAAGTCAGTGATGATTTGAGTTCTTTCAGAGGCAATTGAAATAGTGCCATTGGAGATTACATGTCCCAGGAAATGGATCGAAGTTTGTCCCAAAGTAGTCTTGTCTGGATTGACAGTGAGACCAGCAGATTGTAATCGAGTAAAGATTTCTCGGAGATGAATTTGATGTTCTTCCCAGGATTCAGAAATAAATTAATAGATCATCTAGATAGGTGAAAACATATTTGAACTTAATGTCCCCAAAAATTATGTCCATAAGCCTACTGAGACAGGATGACCCTACTGTTAAGCCGAAAGGCATGCGCTTAAAACAGTAAGTAGCCCAGGGTGTTGCAAATGCAGTGTACTTAATAGATCGTTGAGTAAGAGGGCATTGATAGTATGCTGAATTAAGATCAATAATAGACATAAATTTAGCCCCACAGAGATGTTGGAAGACATTATCAATGTTAGGTAACGGATATGAATCAAAAACTATATGATTGATTTACTTTCCTATAGTCCACTACTAACCGAAAACCTTTATCTTTCTTAGGAACAAGAAAACATGGTGATGCATATTCAGAAGTTAAGTTACAAATCACATCTTCTCTTAAAAATTTATCAGTGATTTCTCTCATGGCTTTCATTTTGATAGGATTACATTGATAGGGAGCACAGCGCACCGGTTTTTCACAATTGACCATAATATCATATTTTACTAAGTTGGTAGAGCCTAATTTTTCTGTTAAAACAGCAGGGAATTCTTTTTTGAATTGTGTAAGAAGTAAATTTTGATTGTTATGACAATCAGCCAACCCCACAAAGATTTTATCCAATATTGACAGAAAAGGGTATTTCACATTGTGAAATTTAAAAAAGTAAACATTGTCACACAAAGAAATAATCATACAAGAGAAATTTACAAAGTTGGAACCTAATAAAATTGCATATTGAGACAGAGGAGCAACATAAAACTTGAATTTCCATGAAAAACCCTGAATATTTACACACACAACAACTGACTCCTTCGCCATCACTGGACTGGAACCAAAATTAACAATAGGAATATTGCATTCTTGTCTGTCAACAATACACCCAGACTTAGACAGTTCTTCCATACAAAAGGTGGAGATAATAGAACAATTGGCACCAGTGTCAACAAGAGCAGGATAATAATTATTCCCTAATCTGACTGGAATAATAGGAACAGAAATAGGAATGCTACTGGCTTGAAACTTCTGAAAATCTGCTTCGTGAATCGTTCTTCTATCACGGACAAGATCCCGATTCTTGAACTTCTCCGAAATTAGTTTTTTGGACAGGAAAATTTTGTGTGACCATACTGAAAAAATCAGTACATAAGACTTGTTGGCTTTGTACACGTTCCCGACGATGCGGGTGGATAAATATTATTTTTTGTAAATTATTTTTTATAAAAGTGGACACAAATTTATTATTAAAGTTTATTAATACTGTAGCTTGTATTTTATTAATAGGAATTATCTCTACTTTGTCGTTTTAATTCAAGTATAATATTGATTTTTCATTGTTTTTCTGCCATTGTTACAATTTGTTGCTGAGTTTGATAAGAGTGTGTTTTCATAAATGGTTTCCTTCTCCCTTCATATTTAAATGAGAGTAAATTTCCTCTAAATCTTACATTTCTCATATCCATATTATTTTGTGTAAATAAATGCGTATAGCCCAGATGGACGTGTGGTAAAAATAAGAATGTAAAATTTCTAATTTAATATTTTAAATTTATAAGAGTCTTGATAAATATTTAAGATAATTTAATAATTTTACCTTCATATTTATTTTTAATTTTTATATTTACAAAATTATTTCTTCATTAAATTAAACTATTTCTTCTAAGCTAATTATAACATTTCCATCCAGCCACCATCTGTTGTGATAATTTAGCTGAAGAAGATTTCCAGAAGTATTTGCAGTATCGTATTTTACTATATTCTCCACAAAAATGCACTAATATAAATCCATTTGGAAGAAATTAGTCACTACTCATTATTAAAGTGGCCATAAATGAATTTTTACCGGAAAAACAAGTATTCAGTGTTTATTGTTAGGTAAACACTCGTTAGATATCCATTTTAAACAAAATCGTTAGAGTGACTTGTAAAAAAAATATTTAAATTCAAACAAAAATCAATTTTCAGAAAATTAATCTTATTTTAAGAGCAATTTTCAGAAAATTACTCTTATTTTAAGAGCTAGCGTCTGTATAAGAATCCTGAAGTACAGCCATATTAAATATCAATTTCAAATTTGAATAAAATTCATTAAATATTTTAGGATCAATAGCCAGGTACATACATAATTGTAAACTCCACATTTTTTTGGGTTTGGGGCATATTAAACACAAAGATTCATCAAAATCTCAAGGTTGAAAATATTCACGATTGCATGAATTTAAATTATATGAGATTGGAAAAACAGTATTCTCCAATCAGATATTTAAAAAAAACAACTCTAAATATGGCCTTAATATTGCAGTTATAAAATAGGTGTTTATAATGAAAAAGGAATATCTCTTTACTTTATAGTGGCTTAAAATATTTTATTTTGCTTTTCTTGGCTACATATATTTTGTGTTTTTTGTTGTTGTAAATAATATAAGTTTTTCTTGTGCTTTATTCGTTCAAGTAAAGGATTTTGTTTGAAATTCATAATTTAATTTAATTTAATTTAATATTGAAATATTGATGGAGTTATTGAAACAAATGTTCTTTAACTTGTGTATCATAATATTTTGAATATTAATATATTGTTTTTATTTTCCTTGTTTGATGAAATCAACAAGTTCGCCCACTTTGTATAATAATTTTAAAATATATGTAATTTCGTTATCTCACACCAATATTATTCTTGCTACAAATATTCTAAAAGATCTCTACATACTTCCACGTTATTATGTATTGATTTATTTACTGGAGAACGTAGTCACAGCGCCAATGCTCGTAGTAGTGCGGGTCCCTCTAAGCTGACGTCATGCGCAGAAACGGACAAGTTTTAGGGGCCGGACGGTTTCACCTTACTTCCTTCCACCACGAGTTCATCCTATAGTTATATAAAACAAATTTAAACTTGAAAAAAAAAACCTTTGTTTTAAGGATTTGAGTTTCGAATCCAATATTTTCTCGAATTCTCATCAACGGCCGAGACGATCGGGCAGCTAGAGGACAGCCTTATGATCCTCGGGTCTCTGCTGTCCAACAGGTTGGCACACGACCAGCACTCGCACGTAACGGTTGGGATTAACATGTATAATCATAATCATAATCAAAATTACAATCCTCCTTCTCATTATTATAGCAATATTAATAACCATCATCATAATAATTATTATAATAATCACAGCCCTAATCAACATACAAATAATTATTATAATCCTAATCATTACCATCATAATTATAATTAACTTTATTAGGCTTAGTTATAACTTTATATATATATAATTATATATATATATATTTGGGTCAAATTCACTACCATACGAATCCGAATCTCCGCTTTACCTTCGCATCCGGAATCTAGAATTTGGAATTCGAATCCGAATCTTGGAAAAAATTATGAACATAGAGGAATTATAAATAGAATAGAATGATAGAAAATATAAATATTAACTAAATGGTAACATTCTTTCTTATAATCCATTCATTATAAAATACATGCATTCTAATAAATATTAAATTTTTGGTCTGGAGTCTAGTTGTGAAGTTAATCCCGTGGTGTGAAGAAGTAAATAAAGGTGAAACCATGAGCATGTTCTCCCACTCCTTCCTTCTAGTTGTGACGTCAGCTTCGGGGAAGTCGGGTAGCTGAACAAGTGACAACTTGAGGGAAACAATTCAAATATACCACCTCTTTGGTGTGTTTAAATGTTTTAAAAATAAGGAATCATGCCAAGATAGGCAGCAATATTAAATATTTTAGTTTTACGAAGGATGAACTTAATAAAATATAGTGGATATTAGCATGTAAGAGGGAGGACAAATTGAATCTGAAAACTTGTAAATAATTTTCTCTGACTATATTAACAAATATAATATTGCAACGTTTGATGCTTTATAGATAAATTGTAAAAACATTCATTAAAAATACTATATATAATTTGATAGTAATAATAAGCTGCACTACGGCATCTTCAAGACTATTATAATCTCCGTTAATCAAATCAAAACCATTATAGAAGAAATTTTAAAATAAATGTCACCATGTATTTTTACCCTTTTGAGCTATACGAACATTAAACTACGCAAATATGCTAGGGGTGGTAGGGATGGTTGAATTTAGAGGAAGTGCACCCATATTTGCGTGGAAGGAGAGTGGAAAACCATTTAGGAAAGGGCCCCTCTCCCACTTCTGGGATTCGACAAGTGAAGCGGGTATATATATAATAATTAATTTTGTTAGTATTTTTGCGTAGGGTTCCACTATTTTATTAGCATTAGTAGACTTGTATTTATAAAAAAAATGTGAGCCTCATCTTTTACCGGTTCAGGCAGTCCGCATATTTATACTAATAAGGTAGCAACTTGCGTGGAGGGATGATGGGAAACCATTTAATAACATAGGAACAACAACGTAGGTAAGCCCAGTTGGTATTTAAACCCCAATTTACCCATCACCGACAAACCAAACTAGATAAGACTGTTGGCTTTGTACACGTTCCCGACAATGCGGGTGGATGAATATTATTTTTTGTAATTTTTTTTATAAAAGTGGACACAAATTTATTATTAAAGTTTATGAATACTGTAGCTTGTATTTTATTAATAGGAATTATCTCTACTTTGTCGTTTTAATTAGAGTATAATATTGATTTTCATTGTTTTTCTGCCATTGTAACAATTGGTATTTTTTAAATCTTAGACATTTTATCATTTTTGCATTGATTGACAAAAATTAGCTGATATGTTGCGGTCTGCCACTAGACTCGGGAATTTAACTATTACCTTCTGGCATTTTTAATTTGGAAACCACTGACAGAGATGTCCCAAGTAATTTGATTGTTTTGTTTGACAGGCATAGGTGATCATGTGGACTTAGCCTAATCATCAAGCTAATCTACTTTTGTTTGCTAGTGACGGGGGAGGTCGGGATTCGATTCTTAGCTGAGTGTGATAAGAGTGGGTTTTCATAAATGGTTTCCTCCTCCCTTCATATTTAAATGACTCATATCCATATTATTTTGTGTAAATAAATGCGTATAACCCAGATGGACGTGTAGTAAAAATAAGAATGTAAAATCTCTAATTTAATATTTTAAATTTGATAAATTTGATAAATATTTAAGATAATTTAATAATTTTTCCTTCATATTTATTTTTAATTTTTATATTTACAACATTATTTCTTCATTAAATTAGACTATTTCTTCTAAGCTAATTATAACATTTCCATCCAGCCACCATCTATTCTGATCATTTAGCTGAAGAAGATTTCCAAAAGTATTTGCAGTGTCGTATTTTACTATATTCTCCACAAAAATGCAGAAATATAAATTCATTTGGAAGAAATTAGTCACTACTCATTATTAAAGTGGCCATAAATGAATTTTTACCCGAAAAACAAGTATTTAGTGTTTATTGTCAGGTAAACACTCATTAGATATCCATTTCAAACAAAATCGTTAGAGTGACTTGTAAAAAAAATATTTAAATTCAAACAAATCAATTTTCAGAAAATTAATCTTATTTTAAGAGCAATTTTCAGAAAATTACTCTTATTTTAAGAGCTAGTGTCTGTATAAGAATCCTGAAGTACAGCCATATTAAATATCAATTTAAAATTTGAATAAAATTCATTAAATATTTTAGGATCAATACCTAGGTACATACATAATTGTAAACTCCACATTGTTTTGGGTTTGGGGCATATTAAACACAAAGATTCATCAAAATTGCAAGGTTAAAAATATTCACGATTGCATGAATTTAAATTATATGAGAATGGAAAAACAGTAATCTCCAATAAGATATTTTAAAAAAACTCTAAAGAGATGTGGCCTTAATATTGCAGTTATAAAATAGGTGTTTATAATGAAAAAGGAATATCTGTTTATTTTATATTGGTTTAAAATATTTTATTTTCCTTTTCTTGGTTACATATATTTTGTGTTTTTTCTGTTGTAAATAATATAAGTTTTTCTTGTGCTTTATTCGTTCAAGTAAAGGATTTTGTTTGAAATTCACAATTTAATTTAATTTAATTTAATATTGATGGAGTTATTGAAACAAATGTTTTTTAACTTGTGTATCATAATATTTTGAATATTAATGTATTGTTTTTATTTTCCTTGTTTGATGAAATTAACAAGTTCGCTCACTTTGTATAATAATTTTAAAATATATGTAATTTCACTATCGCACACCAATATTATTCTTGCTACAAATATTCTAAAAGATCTCTACATACTTCTACGTTATTATGTATTGATTTATTTACTAGCGAACGTAGTCACAGCGCCGCAATGCTCGTAGTAGTGCGGGTCCCTCTAAGCTGACGTCATGCGCAGAAACGGACGAGTTTTATGGGCCGGACGGTTTCATCTTACTTCCTTCCACCAGGAGTTCATCCTATAGTTATATTAAACAAATTTAAACTTGAAAAAAAAAACCTTTGTTTTAAGGATTTGAGTTTCGAATCCAATATTTTCTCGAATTCTCATCATTGAATATGCTTAAAGGTTCGAGGTATTTGAGTTTTCGTGGATTCGAGAGTCCCATCCATAACTATAACTAAAGTTATAATATTTTCTGATCAGAATCTTAACTAACATTTCAATCCTAATCATTTTCGTGATCATGATAGCCCATAATCATAGTCTTAATCAATTTATTAATTCTAATCATGATATTTATTAAAATTTTAATCATAATGCTAATCATCATTATCACCATTCCCACGATCATAATCTTAATATCCCCTAATCATATTTTTAATCAACATCTTAATCCCAATCATAATAATCATAGCCTTTATTCATAATCCTAGCCACAATCCTGTTTAGTAATCATTATACTCATCATCATCATCATCATCATCATCACTATAATCATAATCTCTTGGGATGGGTAATCTTCCAGAAAGGTTCTTAAAAAAATATAACCCATTTAGGAGGTCGCATGGTCTAACGAGCTACTTTTGCAGTAGACTAAACTGTTGATGACGGGAGATTGAAATACGAATCTTGGTTGGGTGTACTGAGGATTTTTTTCCAAAATGGTTTTCCGTTCTCCCTCTACGTTAATGCGGGTACACTTCCTTTAAATATAACCTTTATAATACCTAAAACCATTAGCGTAATTAGTACATAAGCGTATAACTCTAACGGGTAGTAAGACGCGGCGCTAGTTCATTTAACGAACATTTCTGCAACTTTCCTGACAACTTTGACCGTTCACCTGCTCAGGTACAACGCCCCGTTCCGAAAGCAGATCCAGACTTGGGTTCACGACCTGTCCAACACCAACGAGATCCTGGAGCGATGGCTGCTAGTCCAGAACCTGTGGGTGTACCTTGAGGCGGTGTTTGTGGGAGGGGACATCGCCAAACAACTGCCCAAAGAAGCCAAGAGGTATGTCCCTCAGGCTCTGGCTTTATGTGAGCCTTCTTATTATACTGTTAGTTCGGATTCCTTCCAAATGCCATTATGACGTGGTTTCCCTTGGGTCGCATGTAAAGTTGGGTCGAATTCACCATTATACCAATCCGAGCCTCGTTAAAAATATTAATATAATAGAAAATAGAAAATAGAAATAGTAACTAAATAACAAAGAGTATGATGAAGATGAAGTATGTAGGGGAAAAACCTACAAGGAAGACCATGAAAGAGATGGGAGGAGCAGTTAGCAGCAAGTGTGTAAGAGAGAGGATAATAATGGTGGAAGGAAAGAGGTAGATGGAGACATTTTCCTAAACTTACCCGACAACAGTCTGGAAACAGTTGATGGTGATGATGATTAACTAATTGCTAACATGTTTTGTTACAATACATTCACTATAACATTAACACGTTGAGTCAAGTGTTAAATCATTGGTCTGCACGCTGGTTGTTAAGTTTGCCCTATGGTCATGTTGAAGCTGAACCATCCTTAAGAAGTATTAGAGTTCTAAAATAAATCCCAATTCATAATTTAAAAAAAAAATTGTTTTGTAATCTGGACTCATGTATTTTCTTGAATCCTCAAATCTCAGTTATACAAAACGATATGAGGGTTTAAAGGTCCCATCCATAGCTATTTCTTGGAATAAGACGTTAAATAAAAGGAAGAATAATTTTTCCAAACATTGTGTTTGGATAATAATTATCAATCTGTATTTTAGTTAATTTGATGTCGTTGTTGTAATCCTTAACACATTTTTTTTTGCAACCTCTATCTAATACTATCGTTTAGTTGCGAAACTATTGATAAGCTACCTATGAGCTGTTAGCACGCCTGATTTTAACATGCTAGCATGTTGTTCTCCCAGGCTCAGCAAGTTTAGCTAGTTTTGCCATGCTTCTCTCATAGGTTCAGCAAGATCGACAAGTCGTGGCAGAAGATCATGCAGAGGGCACCTGGGGTTGTAGCCTGCTGCGTGGGAGATGATCTGCTAAAACAGCTGCTGCCACACCTGCAAGAGCAGCTGGAGCTGTGCCAGAAATCCCTCAGTGGGTGAGTCATCGACCTATCTGAATTCCTCTAAATGCCATGTCATAAGGATCTCAGTTGTTATCTTTCTGACTGAAATGGTTAAGTACATTTAATCACACTATTGAGGCAGGGAGGAGGTAGGTAGGGTTTAGAATGAATTGAACAGCATGTCAGTGTTTAATCGTCAAAGATTGGCGTCACTACCTTCACGTTCACCACAAAGTTGACTTTAAGCTCGCATGCCCACCCGACGTGGATCATGTTTTAGTTGAATTCATTACTTCTATCAGAAGTTCGAAAGATGATCACAAACATCTAGCTCTTTTCATCCACCATCTGTTCTTTTTTTCTCCCCCCCAAAAAAAGATATCTGGAGAAAAAGCGCATGATGTTCCCTCGTTTCTTCTTCGTGTCCGACCCGGCCCTGCTGGAGATCCTCGGCCAGGCGTCAGATTCACACACTATCCAAAACCACCTGCTGTCTATCTTCGACAACACCCGCTACGTCAAGTTCCATGATCTCGAGTACAACAAGATGACGGCCATCGTGTCCTCTGAAGGGGAGTCGATCCCGGTTCGTACCGACTCAGGCCTAAAACCCTGAGTTCACAGATAATTCTAATAAAAACTTTATACATATTAAGTACTTACTTCCTATATTTACAATGTTCCCCGTTGTATGTTGAACAGTTGGAGAGAGCGGTGCGGGCAGAAGGTAGCGTGGAGACCTGGCTCACGTCACTCCTACAAACGGCGCAGATGTCCCTTCATGGAATCATACGGACAGCCTTCGCCATGATGAACGATCCCAACTTCAACCAGCTTTCGTTCCTAGACAAGATGCCTGCACAGGTGTGTTCCTAGACAAAATACATAGGCCTACACAAATGTGTTCTTAGGCCAGATACATACACAGGTATGCTTTTTGACTAGAAACAAACACAGGTGTCTTCTTAGATAAGATACATACACAGGTATGCTTTTTGACTAGAAACAAACACAGGTGGGTTCTTAGATAAGATAAATACACAGGTGTGTTCTTAGACAAGATAAATACACAGGTGTGTTCTTAGACAAGTTACACACACAGTTGTGTTCCTAGACAAAATCTACACACATTCCTGGACAAGATACATACACAGTTGTGTTCCTAGATAAGATACATACACGGTTGTGTTCCTAGACAAGATACATACACAGATGTGTTCCTGGACAAAATACATACACAGTTGTGTTCCTAGACAAGATACATATATGGTTGCGTTCCTAGACAAGATACATACACAGATGTGTGTGTGTATGTGAGTGCAGGTGGGTCTCCTGGGTATCCAGATGATATGGACGCGGGACGGAGAGGCGGCTCTCATGCAAGCCCGCGCAGACAAGAAGATCATGGGAGACACCAACAACAGGTTCCTTGAGATGTTGAACACCCTTATCGACCAGACGACGAGAGACCTCACAAAACTGGAAAGGACCAAGTTCGAGACTCTCATCACCATACACGTCCATCAAAGGGATATCTTCGACATCTTGGTGAGCCCAGAACA
>CABFWB010001454.1:71387-104759 GCA_902151455.1 Timema bartmani
ATATATATATATATATATATATATATATATATATATATATATATACATGGATACTCCGTTTACCGTGAAAGGTAACAATATTACCTCGATTGTTTCCACTATAGTGCAGCTTGTAAGATAGTCATAGCATAATGCGTCAAGGTAATACTTATGCCTCACATGGTTCCACTATGTCTCACAGTCACAGCTTATAAGATAGGGCCATAGTGCTATCAGCCATGGTAAGAACCTTCCTTGGTTTCATTTTGTTACACTTACATGATAGAGCCATTGTGTAATAAGTCAAGATAAGACTGCTACTTTCCATAGTTCCACTATATCGCAGCTAATAAGATAAGGCAATAGAGTAATCGGTCAAGGTAAGTCTGCTGCCTCCCAAGGGAGTGTAACTTACCTAACGAAAAGTTGACATCCCCCAGCTGTATGAGACGCAGCGCGTGAGGCACGGGATCATGGTCCTCGGCCCGCCGGGTGCCGGGAAGACCACGTGCATCCAGACGCTGATGAGGTCCCTGACGGCATGCGGGGACTTCCACAGGGAAATGAGGATGAACCCTAAAGCCATCACGGCGTCCCAGATGTTTGGCAGACTGGATGTAGCCACCAACGACTGGACTGACGGCATCTTCTCTGCTATGTGGAGGAAGACGCTCAAACTGAAAAAAGGTTAAGATATTTATGCCCTAGTGGAACGATCTCCCATTTCAACTCAAACGTTTGGCATCTGGTTTGTTCGGTGTCCGAATGTTTGTTTCGCGAGTAAATACAAAATTATTGACCAATTTTGACGAGTTTTGGCAGGGACATTCATTGAGTCGAGACCAAAAGACATATGCCTATGTTTTACGGTCCGGTTATCCGTTTGGAGATGATGCCCTCTCAAAAAGTGTTTTGTTTAGTAGCTTATCCCAAGTGATTAGAATTTAAAATTATAAACTATCAATAGGGAAAATCAGGCGTATTTTAAAAAATTTCCCCATATTTTTTGAGAGAGTTGTTTTATGCAACGTAAACAACGTTTATTTACTATGAATATAATGCACTCTTAAGTATAACATCAATTGGTTTTTTGTCTAACTTAATAACTAAGGAGAAATATCAACTTCAAATCCATGGAGAAATTGTAGGAGATATTTCACTTTGAAATCCAAAGATACATGCTAATACTTAAGTATGAAATGATAATAGCATAACATGTTTCTTAACTTGATGTATTTACCACATTTTGAGTGCTTAGTAAACTTTGTATTTAAAAACATTGTGGCTATGTTATTGTTATTTAAACAGTTCTTTAAACTCATAACCATTCCTTTGACCCCCTTAATGTAAGAAGAGGGTTTAATTTATTTGAAATGATCAGCCTTCAACTAGTGAGAATGTTGCTAAGCCCATTCCCAGCGTGCTTCTAGGGGTGGTTAGTCAGTCCTCGCCTTAGGTCTCTCCGACTAAATGGTCCTCTGTTTGAATCACAGGTGAGCACGTATGGATGGTGCTGGATGGCCCGGTGGATAGTATCTGGATAGAGAACCTCAACTCCGTGCTGGATGACAATAAGACTCTCACCTTGGCCAACGGGGACCGTCTCACCATGGCCCCCACCTGCAAGATCATCTTCGAGCCTCACAACATCGACAATGCCTCACCCGCCACCGTGTCTAGGAATGGGATGGTGAGTCAATGCTTTATCACTCTAGCATGTCTAGGAATGGGATGGTGAGGTAATTGCCTTCTCTCAACATTTTATTGAAAAAATAGATTGTGCATTTTCCCATAATTTTATCTAGGAACGAGCTAGTTAATTATTTACCTTCACTCATTATTTTATTGAGAAAACATATAGTGAGTCATTTGCCTTCTATTGCCATTTTATCGATCAAGGAGGTGCTGAGTAAATTACCTTAAACTATTTGTCGTAACTCCTACAAGTGCAAAACCAAATAGCAACAGCTGCAAGAGGAGCAAGTGTTGACTTTTGCTTTCTGTTCCTCTCTAATAAAGTATATATCTGTCCTTTAGGTGTACATGAGCTCCTCTGGTCTAGACTGGAAGCCCGTGGTCAGTGCTTGGCTCAAGACACGCAGCCCCAGGGAAGTGACAGTGTTTCAACATTTGTTCGATGACACCTTCGGCATCATGTACTCGTGGAGCACTCAGAACCTGGTGCTACACCATGAAGGTGCTGCAGTGTAACATCGTTAGACAGGTACAGTAGACATTAAGTGGGACTTTAAAGAAACGCATGGAGTGTAACGTCATACAAATACAGTAGACATCAAGTAGGACATCATAAAGTTACATCAAATAAATGGTGTAGAATCGTTAAATATATACAGTGGACATGAAGGGGCTTCTTCAAAGAGGTGAATTAGCATACAATGTGATTCCAAACAGGTACAGTGGCTATATAATGAGACGTAGCTGTATGTGATGAAAAAATATGTACACCTTTTTGGCAGTTCCTGGTTCTTCTGGAAGGGCTTGTGCCACCTCAAATAGATGAGCTAGAAGAGGCGGAAGAACATCCTGGGGGCGGTGAAGAGGTAGACCAGGATGATGAAGCGGGTGACGAAGGTGGTGAGATAGCCCCTGCGCGGCGGCTGTCTGAGGAACATCTACACAAGTTGTACGTGTTTGCCCTGAATCTGGAGCATGGGGGCCTTCCTTGACCTGGACGACAGGAAGCGTTTCGACGACTTCCTTCGCGACAAACTCTCAAGCCTGGACCTGCCACCCACGCACACGAAGACCATAGCCACCACCACCGTGTTTGACTTCGTGGTCAGTCAGAATGGTGAGATGGGATATAGTACAATTTTCTAACAATACATGCACCAGTTGAAACCCAATGCCTTCGCATTGGTTAGAAAGTCACATGCAGTGTAACATAAACAATCAAATTAACAATAAAGGCCAGTTCATTAAAACCATTTGTAACTTTGATTATTTCAAATCTTAACCTAATTGTTTAATTAGTAAGAATATTTTGTTGCGTGAGCAGAGTGTGGTTCAGATTCGGGTTCGATGATTGGTAAAAGTTAAAATTCCAGCACTACACATGTTAGTCAAATGTTAGTCTCCTAATCTTGTTTTATCAAGGTCATGTGCACCTGTGCAGGTGTTTGGGATCACTGGAATACCTTGATGGAAACCTACACCTACCCCGAGAACAGTACCCCTGATTACAGTAGTATCCTAGTGCCCATCGTCGACAACGTACGCATCAACTACCTCATCCACGCCATTGCCAAGCAAGACCGCTGCGTGCTGCTCATCGGGGAGCAAGGTTCGGCCAAGACTGTCATGATGAAGGCCTACATGAAGAAGTCCAACCCGGAGGTATACCTTAACCGGTCCTTCAACTTCTCGTCGGCTACCACTCCGTTTCAGTTCCAGGTAGATCTGCCTCAACAGGTCCTTTAAATTCTCTTAGACTAACCTCCATAACAGTTTTATATATAGCTGTCCTAACTGATTCTTAAACTTATTATAAAAATTAATTACCCTCCAAATCAATCCCTGATAGTATTGGATCGACCTATCCTTAAAATTGTTGCTGACTTCCTCTCTCTCTACCAGATCCAGTTTTGTGTTACTCACCCATCTTAACTTCTCGCTGACAACTTCCGTATCAAAGCTTAGGCCAACAATTAGATTTATTTGTATAAGTACTTAATTATTTTAAAAATAAAATTAGTTATTACTGATATCTTCTGGGTTAGAAAGACGCGTGTAACTTAAGACGAAGAACACACTTAGCAAATGAGTAAGGAAAGCTCTGTATTATTATAAAAGTATTCAAGTGATAAAAAGTGTGTTCAGTAAATGTTTGTAAGTATTTTCGTCTATTTTTATTCGCGTATCTAGAAAACAATCGAGAGCTACATGGAGAAGCGGATGGGCAGCACATTCGGTCCTCCCGGTGGCAAGAAGATGATTGTGTTCATAGACGATGTGAATTTGCCCGAGATCAACGAGTGGGGAGACCAAGTGACCAACGAGATTGTCCGCCAGACCATGGACATGAACGGTTTTTACAGCCTCGAGAAACCTGGAGACTTCACTACCATTGTGGACATGCAGTTTGTGGCCGCGATGGGGCAGCCGGGTAGATTTTAACAGTTTAAAAGTTTTTTTTATAAAGTAGGACCACACTTATTGGAATATCAGCGACTGAAATCACTCAAAAAGGATAAACTAACATCCAGGTTTCAGTGATTTTGATCATTCTGTACACCATCCCTTAAGTAGCCACTTGCTATTGCACAACATATATACAGCCGCCTATTATCTCCTTTTGAAGTGCCTTCACGATAGCTCTGTGGTAGTTCACTATCTCCTCTTAAGGTAGCTGCACATCCAATCTCCAATATACCTTCATAATATTATCCTAATATGCCTGCATGACATATATCTGGTACGGTAGTTAATTATATATATTTAAGTTAACAACACATCAAGACCTGCATTGCCTATGATCTCATCCATGACAGATCACCAGTATCTACTCCCAAGGGCCTGGACAGTAACTCACCATAAGTCATTTTAAAGGGTTTACATGAAAAATGCCCACTATTATTTTGGTCTCATCCTAAGTTCTTGATAAAACAACACTAAGATATGTTCTACCTATAATTAACTTGACTCTAACTACAGGTGGTGGTCGCAATGACATACCTGAAAGGCTTAAACGCCAATTCTGCGTATTCAACTGCACCCTACCTACGGACGAGTCCATAGACAAGATCTTCACCGTGGTTGGAGAAGGACATTACAACGCAAAGAGAGGATTTTCCTTAGAGGTCCGCAGTCTGGTCAAGAAACTGATTTCCCTCACTAGAAATCTTTGGCAAAGGACTAGGGTGAGTTTCTATCAGAGATACTCTTGTTTCTTCACTATTGTTCGACGGGGTTTTACTCTATGGGCCATATTGTGGTTGCTCGCTGTTTTGGAAGTTCTAACTAGATTAATATATTCTTCGTTTAAGAGCATGATCACCTTACATGGTTCCATTATGGTGTGGCTTATAAGTTGGGTCTTAGTGTAGTCCATCTAGGTAAAACTGGTAGCTTTTTAATTCAAATTATTCCAAGCAGGTAAGGTTTATTAACTAACTTGAAGTCTCTAAAACATAATTTTTTCACTATATATTTTATTTGAAATAACTCATTTCTATTTCATCAACAACATCATCATCATCATCATCATCATTAACTGTCTTCAGCCCAAGGTTGGGTCAGTTAATTAAAATGCCTCCATCTTTCTCTGTCATTCCATCCTCCCTTAATCTAGTCCATTATTATCCTCTCGCCCGCACACTAGGGGTGGTATGCAAGAACGTTTAGTGAATGCTTAGTGGAGCGATAGTATGGTCCCGAGCACACTATCGCTTCATCTTTTAACCTATGATGACACAAATAAACCCACGCTAGTGTCTACAAAGCATCCACTAAGTCAAGTTCTTGCATATGACCCAAGGCGTTATCTGCTCCTCTCATCTCTACCTTGGTCTCCCTTGCGGTCTTTTCCCGCCAATCCTCTACTCCAACAGTTATATTTGTTAGACGTTAATAGTCTCATTCTTACTATTTATTTTAACTACAACAAGTTTTAACAACACTCGTAATATCCTTGCAAAGACGATCTTAGAGACAGTTTGTTGTTTCCATCGTAATGTTGTAGTAAACAAACACAAAGGAAATACGCCCTCTAGTCGTTTTGTAGACTAATATATATCATATTTTATTACTTTAGATACATTTGCTGCCAACCCCTGCAAAGTTTCACTACGTGTTCAGCTTAAGGGACCTATCACGCATTTGGCAAGGCATGGTTGGCACCTTGTCTACCGTAGTCGAGAACGAGTCTGTTCTCCTTATCCTCTGGAAGCACGAGTGCTCCAGAGTTTTTTCAGACAGGTGAGGACTGCCTCATTATAACTGGCACAAAACTACAGGTCTAAAGTGAACTTTTTCCGATATAATGTGGGGATTAAAATCGTGTATTACTTGTATGTGTAGATGAGTTCTTCTTTGTACAGAAAAAAATAAAATTCCTTACGTTTGTTTGATATTAAATTTTCTCTCTGATGTTAAGTAAGTTTTTAAACCGTGAGCTGGTATAATACTTTGTTTATAAATGTCAAGCTATAGCCATAAATTAAAATCTAGAAGGTTCTAGATTGTAAGTATAAACCTTGAATTTTTTCGCTCATCATGTCTAATTTTCTATAAATATATTTATAAATAATTGGCTTAGGGATCCTCTTATCTCCTGAAAACTATGTATTAGCAAAATGACCAAATGGTTTACATTGGTCCATTTAATGTTTTTATATGTTATAAATAGGAGTGAATAATAATTTAAATCCTCCGTTGCACCATACGACGCCTGATCTGATGACCCACCAGATGGGGTGGGGCATACCCGCATTGAGTTACAGGAAATCTCGTGTTTGGGTGCTTGTTCTTCACTGTGGGTGACATTAGTTCTGCCGATTATGGTAGCAGAAAGATACCCGCTTCATTAAAGTCTCTGACTAACGCAAGAGAGGTTCATCTAGAAGTAGGCCTGACGGACAGATCAAGTTATGTTTTATATGCATTCAATTATGTTCCCAGATTGACTATAATGTCTGATAAAGACTGGTTTGATCAAGAACTGCAGAATGTTGTCACAGAGGTTCTGGGGCCCCAATATTGGGAGATGGCGAAACCCAACCCAGTTTTTGTGGACTTCATGAGGTAATCAGATATGGCACTATATCTCATGCGCCATTGACACTCTTCTTAGTAGTTTCATTATATCTGATAATTGTATAACCCTTTTCCCGATTTCACCTTTTCTTCTTTAGTATGATTTACTGTTACTGTGATTTACCCTGAAAGAAGAAGTCCAATATAGACTCAACACAAGACAATGTCTGTAATAATGGTCATGAGGTTTGTTCAGGGACGCACCAGAGCCGACAGGTGAGGAAGGGGAGGACGCCGATATGGAACTTCCCAAGGTATACGAGCCGGTGTACGAGTACAGCGAGCTCATGGAGAGACTGGACATGTTCTTGGCACAGTTCAACGAAATGGTTAGAGGTGCTGGAATGGACCTGGTGTTCTTCCCTGACGCCATGCTACATCTAGTCAAGGTAGGTAGGGGACATGAAACTATGGAACTGCCAGAAGTCTACGAGATTGTGTATAGATAAGGCGAGCTCATGGAGAGACTCAAAGTGTTTATTCGCTTGCTTTGTAAACTTTCACAGCAGCCATTAAATTGAACTTTTGAGCAAATTTTAAAACTTATTTGTAAAAATTGAATATTATGATTTAGCATATCATACAGATTATGCACCTCGCAAAAATAACAATAACTTTGCCCTTTATTAGTGTCAGAAACTAAAAAAAAAGCTCATGAAACAACTTGAAGAAGAAATAATTTAATCAGATATATCACTCTTTTATTTTACTAAACTAAACAATCATATTCGAGTGTCCTCGTTTCCAGATATCTCGTGTTATCCGACATCCCCGAGGTAATGTGATGCTTGTCGGAGTCGGAGGCTCAGGCAAACAATCCCTCACCAAGCTGTCCTCTTTCATAGCAGGATACAAGACATTCCAGATCACACTGACAAGGTGAACTACTCTTATCCTTTCTACGACTACCTACTTCACCTACGCCTGCACTGGTGGGCGCAAGGGGCAAAGCTGTCAGCCTCGTCTTATGTGTTTTGCTGGCGATGGGAAGGTATAACTGGTTCGGGTGCGCTGATGTATTATTTCCCATAAATATTTTTCCTAACTTCCCTTCCATGCATATTCTGATACACCTCCTTTAGAATTCTTTCTTCCTCATCCCTACCTATTTAGATACCTTTAACCCATGGGCACTTTGGTGGAGCCAGCCGGAGTAGGTCTATAGCATAACTGAGATATTAGAAAATATATATATGCAATAGAAGTTTCATGAAAAATAGGACTTTATAGCTATAGACTTCCTTCACTGTTCCAGATCATACAACGTTGCCAATTTTCTGGAAGATCTAAAGCTGTTGTACAGAAGTTGCGGAGTCCAAGGCAAAGGCACAACCTTTATCTTCACTGACCTTGACATCAAAGAGGAAGGTTTCTTAGAGTACCTCAACAACATTCTTTCGTCAGGTGAGGTTCTTCTTTAAGTCCTGCGAATAGAGAAGTTTCTATTTATGATATTCTTCTCTCTATATTCACTAATTTATGTTTATAAAATATATACTGAGACGCAACAAATTACATTGCGTAGCAACAATCTTCTTTGAGAAGGGAATATAATATCTAACGTGTATTATGTGTGTAATTTCTACCCTTAGTTTTTAATTATACTATATTGTTGCCTTCCCCCCTCCCGCGGGGCGAATGTCAAGATAGCTTGCGGAAGAGGTTAGGGTCGGTGGAAAGGTTGTGTTCGAAATGGTACTGGAGGTTTCGTTTTTAGGTTTAATAGTAATAACACTAAGAGATAATACAAAATGTGATGTTAAAGGTAATAAAAAGAAATATAAGAACTTTTAAGTTTGCACTCGTGTGAAAATTGGCTTAGTCGTGGAAACTTTAACTGTTGGAACGACTGACATGGCTCGCGACCCCCTACAGACTCGGATTCGGTACCCTGGACACAGTGGTTGCCCTCTAGCACAAGTACTACTGATGATCCGAAGTTCTAATCCACTATGGTCAGGCGTCGGGCAGCGTAACTGCCTCCGAAATAGATGATAATGTGTCAGCTCCATTGTCAATAAAACAAATACTTTTATAGCCCTATCTGGCCTTGTTACTCCACAACTAGTGCAAGTTTGCTGTGAGTAGTCAGCATTCCTTTTTAATGTTTTCTAATTCATTACACCAAGCTCGTTAAGCCATCACGATCAGTCACGTAGATCCAACAAAGTTATTCAAATCAAAATAATAATACTAATATAGCTCAGGTTTGTGACATTATATTAGTTTTAGTAATTAGAATATTCTTTGTTTACAACCACTTCTTATTAACCGTTCAGATTACACACAAGAATCGAATATTAATTTGATTAAATGCACTATTTCTTCAAGGAAAATCTCTTAAATGCACCGTTTCTTCAAGTAAAATCTCTTAATTGCAATATTTTTTCCTTATCAAAATAATACCTAATTAGATGGTGAACGGGAATTCATTTTAACTACCTTTTCTAGTGAGTAAATCCATGAAACTCTACTGCGTGGTAAAGCAGAGAGTCTTTGAAGAGTGGTAATATAGTGGCGAGGGTAGAATAGAAAGGAGTATTTCTCTCCCTCGTTTTGGTATGAAATATTATCACTTCTACTATAGAAAAGCGTGTTTACTACTCCCCCAACATATTTTTTATGGTCTACAAAGAACAAACAAAACTGCAAGGAAATGTTATTTTGGGGACAGATAATTAAGAACATGAGCTCACTCATTATTCCCTAATAAATTAATGTTGTTGGTACGCGCATGCGCACATGTGTTTTGCCCTAAAGGTGCCATGTCTCACCTCCTGAATAGTATCCCACTCTCTCTTTCTCTCTCAGGTGTAATATCCAACCTATTCACGAGGGACGAGCAACAGGAGATCATATCAGAACTAACCCCCATCATGAAGAGGGAGAACCAAAAGAGGACCCTGAACAATGAGGTGGTCATGGAGTATTTCTTGAACCGGACCTGCCAGAACCTTCACGTAGCCTTCTGTTTCTCTCCAGTAAGCCTCCCCCCAATATTGTTGGCCCTCAGGATTCCGCTTGAACAATAATTATTCGCCAGGACGGAAACATTTCAATAAGTCTAGTTCAAATCCTGGACATAATCTTTTAGTTACCGCGTCTTACTACCCGTTTGGGTTGTAGATATTTTATTAATTAAGCTAATATGTTAAGTAAGAATAAGGTTACATTTAGAGGAAGTGTACCCAAATTTGCGTAGAGGTAGAATGGGAAACTATTTAAGAAAAACCACCCTCAGTACACCCGAACGGGATTCTAGCCCAGCTCTCTCTATCATCGGCAATCCTAGTCTTTTGTGAGAGTCACGCCTTAGACCATCTAACATGATGTTAGGTTGAAATCTTGTCTTTACGGGGCACAAAATAAAGTGTATTGCAGATGATTCCGAGGTCTCCATAAGATTGGGGCAACTTGTGATAAGTTTAATATTTAAAAATGACACTCGGACGAGTATTTGAACCCTGGTACTTTGGGCCGCTCTTATAACATTACAGATAATCTCCATGTCATGGTGGTATTCAACCATATAAACCTCTAACTATATAAACTATATAGATGAATGATACACTCACATGGAAGAGTTTCCAGATACCTCAGTCGGTAGAGTGTTTTTTGCGCAAACCCGGAATATCAGGGTTCAAATCTCTGTCCGGATGTAATTTTTTTTCTATATTCACATAATCACTGCATCAGAACGCCACGTGAAAATAAATTATTCGCCAGGACGGAAACATTTCAATAAGTCTGGTTCAAATCCTGGACATAATCTTTAAGTTACCGCGTCTTACTACCCGTTCGGGTTGTAGATATTTTATTAATTACGCTAATATGTTAAGTATGAATAAGGTTACATTCAGAGGAAGTGTACCCGAATTTGCGTAAAGGTAGAATGGGAAACTACTTAAGAAAAACCACCCTCAGAATACCCGAACGGGATTCTAGCCCAGTTCTCTCTATCATCGGCAATCCTAGTCTTTTGTGAGAGTCACGCCTTAGACCATCTAACAGGATGTTAGGTTGAAATCTTGTCTTTACGGGGTACAAAATAAAGTGTATTGCAGATGATTCCGAGGTATCCATAAGATTGGGACAACTTGTGATAAGTTTAACATTTAAAAATGACACCCGGACGTGTATTTGAACCCTGGTCATTTGGGCCGCTCTTATAACATTACAGATATTCTCCATGTCATGGTGGTATTCAACCATATAAACCTCTAACTATATAAACTATATAGATGAATGATACACTCATATGGAAGAGTTTCTAGATACCTCAGTCGGTAGAGTGTTTTTTGCGCAAACCCGGAAGATCAGGGTTCAAATCTCTGTCCGGATGTAATTTTTTTTCTATATTCACATAATCACTGCATCAGAACGCCACGTGAAAATATGTTTATGTTGAGATAAGTACTGGTACACGCCATCTACCTCCTTCCAACACTACCAAAAATACGAACCCTCTGGAATCCTCTAGACCAGTAGTTGGTGCCCCCACATCCTCAACTACTGAGGTGGGTTCTTAAACACTCCTTCTTCCCGCTCAAGGTGGGCGAGAAGTTCCGCAACAGGGCAATGCGTTTCCCGGCGCTGGTGTCAGGCTGCACTATCGACTGGTTCCAGCCTTGGCCGCGGGACGCACTGGTGCTCGTCGCCCAGCACTTCCTGTCCGACTTTAAGATCGCATGCACCAGCAAAGTGAAAGAGGATCTGGTTGGAGCTCTGGGTTCTATCCAGGACGTCGTCGCCGTTACTTCCGCGGAATATTTCCAGAGGTAGCTCGCATTAAGATGCTATAGTACCTATACTGGTTATCAGAGAGCTCAAACATTTAGTTTAAGGAACCAAGTTAAGGAAGGAATATAGTGCCAGTATTATTTTTCCAAATATACGTCCTATTCTCATTTTAGCCAGCTGAGATTGAATTCTGGACTGATGAATAAAAATCTATAGTAACGTGTGTATTTACAAATATCGAGGAAAACCAATAACGTATCTTACTACTTGCGCAGATTTCGGAGGGCGACACACGTCACACCTAAGTCGTACCTCAACTTCATCGCTGGCTACAAGAACATCTACCAGCAGAAGCAACAAGAACTGAACGACGGCGCCCAGAGGATGGACACGGGGTTGGCCAAATTGGAGGAGGCGTCTCTGTCCGTAGAGATTCTTAAGAAAGACCTGGCAGTCATGGAGCAGGAACTAGCCCAGGCCTCGGAGAGAGCTGAGAAGGTGGGTAGACCTTGGAGACTGTTTGGTTTGTGATTGGTGCTTCAGTTCACATTGGAAGTTTGTACCTTTTCTTGTGCAAATAGTTTGCACTGGAATTGAACCTGGGGCATTCTGCTTGGTGGGATTTTTATCTACCACTGAACTATTTAGTTTTGTCATGTTTTAAGGGTCACTATTCACTCATTATTTGAGGTATGCACATAATATTACTACATAAGCTACTAGTTATTTGTAGCTGAACCAAAGGTGAACTCCAAGACACTTGTATCTCACCTCCTCCAAATGTGACCGTGTTTGTAGGTACTGACTAAAGTAACACCCCTAATGTGTGTTTACAGGGGCTGATCTAAGTTATACCCCTTATGAGTGTTTGAAGGGGCTGATTGAAATAGTTCCCATAATGTATGTTTGAATATGCTAACCGAAGTAATACCCCTAATGCATGTTTGCAAGTGCTGATTGAAGTAACACCCTAGTGGATGTTTGCAGATTCTATTCGAAATAACACCCCTAATGTATGTTTGTAGGCGGTGATCGGAGTAACACACCTAATGTATGTTTGCAGGTCTTGATCGAAGTGACGGAGCGCGCACAGCAGGCGGAGACAGTGAAAAACCAGGTGATGAAGGTGAAGGATAAAGCAGAGGTTTTGGTGGTGTACATATCCCAGGAGAAGGCAAGGGCGGAGCAGAAATTGGAGGCGGCAAAACCTGCCTTGGAGGAGGCGGAGTCAGCCCTCAACACCATCAAACAGGCCCATATTGGTATCTCCCCTACAACTGTAGGACTCGACTTTCTGAGCTCACTCCTCGCACCAAAACACTCCGTTATGTTGAAAATATATTCTTATTTTTTAATTGCTTTACACACTGACTTTTTTTAAAATCTCAAAACATGGGAATACGATAAAGTTTTCTTATATCCTATTTTATGTTTCACTTTAGTTTGCACTAGTAGCTGCACGATAAAATAATTTCCCAATATCGCCTGTGACTACTCAAAATAAGTAAGGTACGACATTTATTTTGCAAGGCTTGTGCATTCTTCTCCTCTCAATCTCACACTGCTGTTGTATGCTTTTACCATCAATTCCTTGGTTTCCCTTGCGGTATTTTCCCTTTTGAATTCAACTCCATCATTCTCCATGGTATTCTTTCCTTTTATATCCTAATTACTTATCCATACCATTTCACCCTTGTTACCTCTACTATATCATGCACCCCTTATACCCTAATTCTTAATCCTACTCACCTCTAAAATTAAGTCAGTAAATATCTCTTGCACTCAAATCTTTAGCTAAAATTTATTATACGGTTTAAGTAATTAATATATATCAAACTGGCACTAAATCTCACTGACAAGACAAAAAACCTTAACCTGTTACTTGTCTGCAGCTACTGTGCGCAAGCTGGGACGACCTCCACATCTGATAATGCGCATCATGGACTGCGTACTCATTCTGTTCCAACGTAAACTTCACCCGGTCATCGGTGACACCACTGCCCCCTGCCCTAAGCCTTCTTGGGCAGAATCACTTAAGGTACAATTTGAAAGATTGTTTGGAATAGAGAACGAGTCTAAATCATGGTTTAAATTAGGAGTGAATCGGGAATTGAAATTGTTTTGATAACACTTTATTTAAACATAATAACACATTTTAAAAATACGAACTTTCTCTTCCAAAGGCAAGTTCTTCAGGTTTGGAGAGAAATTCGTGTGCTTGGTTTGACTGTAAGGTACTGCAGAATTTCACAACCAAGCTGCTTAAATCCCTCAACAAATAGATCTGCAACCCTTTATAGCTAAGACTATGGTAACAGATGTTTTAATTTATCACCAAATTCAGACAGTCCCATAAACTCAACTTGTATGAAATCCTATCCATTCTACCAGCACACTTACTTGTCATGTTTAACCTTTTGGATGTCACAATATTATATACTACTGTTGAACACAACTATTAAGTGTTTATAGCTATCTATCTATCTATTTATATATTTAGTACAAGTGCTGCCATATCTTTGGTGCAGCCCTAACTGTAAAACTAAATTATTACTTGACAGTCAATCTTACTCTTTAAACTTGCAGAAGCTGCCTGTGATAGTGAAAGATCGTATTTAAAAATGTATGGTTGTGATTATTAGTGTTTCATCTCAAACATTTCTACTACCTCATTCAGGTTAATATGCTGGTTATTCCTTCTAATTAAAACTTTTAAGGTATAATTTTTAATTCTAAACTATTAATAACTTATTATAATGATGAAAGAATGAGGAGGTAGAAGACTAAGAATGAAATTTTAATGTTTCAGATGATGGCGAGCACCACTTTCCTCCTGCAGCTGCAAAATTTCCCCAAGGACGTCATCAACAACGAGATGGTGGATCTGCTCCACCCGTACTTTGAGATGGAGGACTATAACATGGATACGGCCAAGAGGGTGTGCGGAGATGTGGCAGGTCTGCTCTCTTGGACCAAGGCGATGTCCTTTTTCCACAGTGTAAACAAGGAGGTCTTGCCTCTCAAGGTATGTTAATTGGAAACCTGAAAAAAGAGTTACTATCTCCCAAGTCATCTGCACAATAACCAGATATTCTCAGCTCGGCAGCGTATAAACAAGTACCTCGCTCTATTCCCCTAAGGCCAGCCTAACGCTTCAAGAGGCGCGCCTCACGGTGGCTATGGACGACCTGGCCAGGGCAGAGCACGAGTTAGAGGAGCGGGAGAATGCCCTCCAGGAAGTGAAGGAACAGTACGACGCCGCAGTGTCAGAGAAGCAGAGGCTGACGGATGCCGCCAACATCTGCCTGCGCAAGATGACGGCTGCCACCACCCTCATCAACGGTCTAGGTGGGGAGAAGATCAGGTGGACCCAACAGAGCAAGGAGTTCAAGGAACAGCTGGGAAGGTCAGATTAACGTTGACAGGAGTTTAAATAAAGAGAGAAAAAAGGATTGAAAGTTTACACTTAATTTCTAAGAATTCACAAATATCTGTTTTTTTTACTTGGATTAATCGGTGATGCGTTTGTCTATTGATCTAGGGGTACCAGGTTAAATTCTCGGCATGGCTAAACATTTATCATTGATTAAATGTTATTCTTGGTTATGAATGTTCTATCTGTTTTAGTATACAGGGTGTTCCTGGGTTAAACGGATAAACTTTGGGACGTGGTAGCGGATCGAAAAACTACCTCAAAATGTATTTAGGAGATTTGCTAGTTTTCGCTTTCTTTTCGCGCAAACAGCAAAAATATAAATAAAAACAAAATAGTTAGGTATTAAATAAACAATTTTATATAACGTTGACAGGAGTTTAAATAAAGAGAGAAAAAAAGGATTGAAAGTTTACACTTAATTTCTAAGAATTCACAAATATCTGGTTTTTTTTACTTAAATTAATCGGTGATGCGTTTGTCTATTGAGCTAGGGGTACCAGGTTAAATTCTCGGCCTGGCTTAACATTTATCATTGATTAAATGTTATTCTTGGTTATGAATGTGCTATCTGTTTTATTATACAGGGTGTTCCTGGGTTAAACGGATAAACTTTGGGACGTGGTAGCGGATCTAAAAACTACCTCAAAATGTATTTAGGAGATTTGTTAGTTTTCGCTTTCTTTTCGCGCAAACAGCAAAAATATAAATAAAAACAAAATAGTTAGGTATTAAATAAACAATTTTATATTATTCATTTTATTCAAATTGATGGCCTCCAGCCCAGGAACAAGCATTGCACCTATCAATGACAGAACAAACCGTTGACCGACATCGCGCGACTGCATTTTCTTCACACACTTGCGTTATCCCTTATCGTAATGATTAATGGTCATTAACAGGCACCTTATACACTTTTTGCTTGAGCTCTCCCCATACAAAAATAAAAATCTAACGTCGTTAAATTAGGTGAACGCAGAGGCCAACCCACAGGTGCAGCACAACTGATCCATCTTCCAGCAAAAATAATACTATGCCATTTCCTAGGACCCATGCAGAAAAACGTTTTTTTATTTAGATTTTTGCTGTTTCCTCGAAAATAAAGCTAAAACGAGCAAATATCCTAAATATATTTTGAGCTAGTTTTTTGATCCACTACCACTTCCCAAAGTTTAGCCGTTAAACCCGGGAACACCTTGTATAATATAGCTAGTTTATGGGTTGTGTGTTAAAATAATCAATGGGTTCACAATGGGTACATTAAATAGTCTTAGTAAAAACATTTATTTTCGAAAATAGTTAATTTATATCATATCCGTGTCTTTGGCCTTTCCAGACTCGTGGGCGACGTACTACTGGCAACCGGCTTTCTTTCATACTGCGGTCCTTACAATCAGGAGTTCCGTGCAGGTTTGGTCACCAGTTGGATGAACATCCTCAAGACTAGAGATGTCCCCTTCACCCTAGAACTCAACATCACAAGCATGCTGGTAGAAACCGCCACGGTGAGTTGGGACGCTGAAGAAAGGATCATCTGGGAATCGTGGACCAAAATAAATTTCTCACTTGATATTTACAATACAGACAAGGCCAGAATCTTGCTGCGTTCAAAATAAACGCCGTCGGGAGGTAGAAACACCAATATCCCTTGCATTGGGACAAACCAGTATTCGTAAATCCGTAAACTGAAATTAGTGTATCCATATAATATGCTTAAATTATGTTATATTAATTATTATAATGATTTGATGGAAAGGGTTTTACCTTAATCAAGTTCTTTAAGACACCTAAGTTTCTAAAATAGTGTATGTAATAACATATTTACAGTCTCGGCTATGCTAATTTTAACATTATCATGGCACAAAATAAGGCGATAAACGAGTGATTCCTCGGTCATTATACTTGTAAAACTAATTTCTAACAGTTGTAAACTTGTTAAACGTCTGAAAATTTTAAACTATAATTTATTTTATAAGAATTCTTAAATTTAGTTTTGGACATTCTTATGGTTCGTAATAATATTTTATGTCTGTTTAGTAATAATGAAGTACTCGTAATCTTCAAACACTTTATTTTCACCCGCATTCGTGTATCATATCACCCATTCAGGCAATATTTAAACGTATATTTACACCAATTGAATAAGGAAGAAGGGGGTAGAATTTTAGGGAAACTGTCCCCACATTTTCGTGGAGGGAGTTAGGCTACCATTTAATAAAATCCCTTTGCTACACTTGGTTTAGATTTTAATCCTGACCTCCTTCTCACCTGAAAACTAGAAAACACGATCTTGCTATCTTTATCCGAACACTCACTGATACGGTTTATAAAAAATCTTTGGTTTTCCAGAATTTCAGGATGAAAATTAAAATTTTTGAATGTATATTTTAGACGCACGTTTAATGTTGTTCCAGATATCGGAATGGACGCTCCAAGGTCTTCCCAATGACGAGCTCTCTGTTCAAAACGCGTTGATCGTCACCAAGTCCAGCTCCTACCCTCTCATGGTCGATCCGCAAACTCAAGGAAAGATGTGGATAAAAAATAAGGAGTCTAGCAATGAGTTGCAGGTACGTCGAGTCAGGTCAATAAAAATCCAGATCGTCATCATCCATTGTTTCCATTCTGTATCCGGGTCAATTTAGGAAAAAATCTCCATTTTCCTCTTTCCTTCCACCACTTTTCCTCCTTTATTTGCCTCCATTCTTATACTCTCACTCGAACACTTGCTGCTACCTGCTCCTCCCATTTTTTTTTGTCTTCCTGGCGCTGTATTTATTACGTACTTATTATCTATTACTATCCTTGGGATTCTTTCCTTTTCCATCCTTATTACATGCATATACCATCTAACCCTTGCTTCCTCACGATATCTTATATACTCCAATATCCTCATTACATGTTTATATCATCTTACCCTTGCTTCCTCCACTACCTATTTCATATACTCCGATATCCTCATTATATGTCTATTCCATCCTTCCTTGCTTCCTCTATTAGTATATAATATACTCCAATATCCTCATTACATGACTATACTATCTCCCCTTTGCTTCCTCTATTATCTTATATAATCCAATATCCTCATAACGTTTCTATAACATCTCCCCCTTGTTTCATCTATTATAGCGACCCCAAATAGAAAAAAACTGTGCAAACCCACAGTATTCTACTGCGCATGATGAAAATCAGTCTATGATAAGCGTTGCATGTTTCACATCGGCTGTCCGGAATCACGTGTTACACTAGCTAGACAAAATAAGCTGTTACAAATTGTTTGTTTTAATATAATTTTGTAGTTAAAACTTTAAATAATTTGTATTGTATATTTTATAACACCTTTGTTCTTGGATAGTGTAGTTCATAGAGTAAGTTATACTTACCAAGAACCTATATAATGGCAGCATCAACTTTGAAAAGTGTTTCTGAACATCCTTTGAGAGGACCGACAGGCTAGGTAAATTGTAAATAATATAGCTGAACACTTGAAACACCAGAAAGAACAATTTAAGTTAAAATATAATGTAGTTAAAACTATGAGTGAAGTCGCAGGCACGTCTTTAATTAGCGTAAACAAATTTTTGAATGATTTTACGAACGCATCAATTCGTAGAAAAGTCCACGAATTTTATGTCATAAGAAAAACTGTGCCGACACTTATGAAATTGCAATCAGCCCTTAAAAGTGATGATACAATATATTGCAGCAGAGAGTATTTGTGAAAAAAAAAATCAAAAGTTTGGGCTTTAAATGGAAAAAACTTCAACCAAAAAGAAAACTTTTGATTGAATGCCCTGAAATAGTGGCATGGGGCGAAGGTATGTAAAATTATTTATCTCAGGAATAGTGGAAGGAACATTATAGATGCTTACAAAACCGATGTTAATGCGTGTCATGATGTAAAAATATGCTGGTAGTCCGAATTAAAACCAAGCGTTACGACGCCTATTAGTAAAGGAAATCGACTAATCACTGTGGATGCTGGAGGGAAAAGGAGTTTTGTTCCTAACTTCCTTCTCAGTTTCAAATCAAAACAAAAACAGGATATTAACACGATGATATGAACTACACTAATTTCAGTTGGTGTACCAGTGAGAAACTGTAACCTAATGTTACCACCAAAAGTGTTATAGTAATGGACAATGATAGTTATCATTGTGTGCAGGTGAATAAGAAACAAACAATGGCATCTTTAAGGAGTTGACGTTAAAATGCGGCTAATAAAGAACAGCATATCATTCACTGAAGAAATAAGAAAACCAGAATTAATTGACCTTGTTAAAAGAGTTCTTTGTGAGAGGAAATACAAAATTGATAAGATTATAAAAGATAAGGTCATGATATTTTGCATCTGCCACTTTATCACGCCAATCTTAATCCAATCTAAATGATTTAGGGCTATGTAAAATGAAAAGTGATACAAGATCTCTCGAGTATTTCTCTCGAGGACAAAAAAATGGTTTTGTTAAAGAGTGTTTCAAGAATACACAGCATAAGAGCGGAAAAAGTGTTTTTGTGACTATGTTCACAAAATTGAGAGCGGTTATTGGTAAAAAGATGTGTTGTTGGATAACGCGCGATTAAATATTCGTAATTATCAACAACGAAAGTTCAGATTCTAGTGTGAGTGAATCTTCCTCCAGTGAAATGTTAAAATTGGAGTCGAGTTTTTTCTACTAGTGTAGTCGCGCCTTTTTGTTTATTCGCTGTGCCAGCCAACTTCTTAGAAGAGGGGTAAGTTTACAGTATACTATAGTACAAGTTTTTTTTAGGTTGCCAAGCTGTATCTCATGTACTACACAATCTTCATTAAATATTTATACCATCTCCCCCTTGCTTCCTATACTATCTATTATACTACAACATCCTCATTACACTTCCTTACCCTCTCGCTCTTGCTTCCTCTACTATCTAATGTACTGCGACATCCTCATTACACGTCCTTACCCTCTCGCTCTTGCGTCCTCTACTATCTAATGTACTGCAACATCCTCTTTACATGTCCTTACTCTCTCGCCCTTGCTTCCTCTACTATCTAATGTACTGCAACATCCTCTTTACATGTCCTTACCCTCTAGCCCTTGCTTCTTCTACTATCTAATGTACTACGACATCCTCATTACACTTCCTTACCCTCTCGCCCTTGCTTACTCTACTATCTAATGTACTGTGACATCCTCATTACATGTCCTTACCCTCTCGCCCTTGCTTCTTCTACTATCTAATGTACTACGACATCCTCATTACACTTCCTTACCCTCTAGCCCTTGCTTCCTCTACTATCTAATGTACTACGACATCCTCATTACACTTCCTTACCCTCTAGCCCTTGCTTCCTCTACTATCTAATGTAATACAGACATCCTAATTACACTTCCTTACCCTCTAGCCCTTGCTTCCTCTACTATCTAATGTACTGTAACATCCTCATTACATGAGCATACTATATTTTCCTTGCTTCCTCTACTATCTCATGTACTCTAACATCGTCAATACATGTCCATACCATCTCAGGCTTGCTTCTTCTACTATCTCAAATAATCCAAGATGCTCATTACATGTCCTTACTATCTCACACTTGCTTCCTCTACTATCTTGTGTAATACCTGTATCTCGACAAATATAAATCCTTTCTATAATTTATATGTGCGCAGATATTCCAAAGAATCACGCACACCATAAATTCTCTTCGGAAGCTTAACTCATAGTTGGGTCGCCATTGATGAAAACTAAGCCAACAAGCGACTCAATCCCGCTTCAAGGTTTTCGCATGCCAAAATATTTGTTCTGAATCTATTAATTTTGGTAGATTATGTTTATTTCAACAACTTTAATTATGTACTTGTAATTTAAAACAATTGTTCTTCCAATGGCTAGCCTACTATTCCTCTGGGTAAACTAGCTTGAAGGTCTCCAAGCTCCCATTTTCTTCCAACACGATTTCAAGGATTTTAGATGTTATTGGTACAACCTATATGCATTATTAAGTTTTTGCTTATTTATAGAAGGGAGATAAGCTGACTTAGCTAATAAAAACAATATCATTAAGGTTCTTATCCAGACTTCAGTCACACTTTTCACCTGCTTTTCTATAAAAAAAAGTGTGCCTATAAAATAATAAAGATCCCAGCTGGTGGTAAAATAGCGAGCCAAGACAAAGCTCGAGAGCCCAAAAACACATCTTGAAAATGAATTGCATTGGATTATCACAATGTGTCTCTTATTCTTGTCCACAGATCACATCCCTGAACCACAAGTACTTCCGCACCCATCTGGAAGACAGTCTTTCTTTAGGTCGTCCTCTGCTCATAGAGGACGTTGGAGAAGAGTTGGATCCTGTCATAGACAACGTGCTGGAAAAGAATTTCATAAAGTCGGGTTCCATCGAAAAGGTTATTTTCTTCAAGTCTAGGGGTTATGGTAGGCCTACTTTAAGTCTAGAGCATCCTGGTTTGGGCCCAGTAGGTGGGTCTGAATAAATGTGGTACGGTACATGTTAATTGGTTCGCTCTTTTATACGTATCTTAAAGATTTTTGGTATTAGGGATAGATTCTTAGTATGTAAGTCAAATTCTGATATAACACTCTGTTTATAAAGAACAGGATCAAATTCTTTGCCATTTCAACCCCCTCAACCCCAAACAACTAATTGTAAGATATTAAAATATAAAACAAATAAATTATATTCATGTGTGTCTAATATTAACTAACACATTCTGTAAGATGCTAGCAAATTATTCCAACTTAATTGTAAGGCAAACACTCCACCCAGATCTCATATCATTAAATTAAATTTTAAATTAATGGGATTAACCAAATTTCCAGTAAGTAACTTTTAGTTCTAAAGGGAGTCAATTGAGAAAACTCCAAAATCAACAGAAAGACGCTTTACTGACTGTCTGGAACATCAGCTTCAGATATATTTATTCCGTTGTGTTGAACATTGATTGTTCTCCTGTTCAGGTTGTAGTGGGGGACAAGGAATGTGACGTCATGCCCGGGTTCATGCTGTATATAACCACCAAATTACCCAACCCTGCCTACTCACCTGAGATTAGCGCCAAAACTTCCATAATAGACTTCACAGTCACCATGCAAGGGCTAGAAGACCAGCTGTTAGGTAAGGGGCACGAAAGGTAAACTACATTGGTCCTTTCCACATTAACAATGAAGTAATGTCCTCATCTAGAGTTGTATAATAAATCCATTTATGTATGTTGTACCTACTGGTTATCGTCATCATAAGTTTGAGAGAGGTATAGTGAGACCGTATCCTGGCTAATTGGTGGCCACTGCTTCAGACTGAGTGAGGATACCAATTTGTGGAAACTGTTATTTCGTAGTTCTAACCCCTTTTGTGTATCACGTGACCTTTGTTTTTATTGATTACACTATCATAAGGAAACTTGAATCTCAAGATGTCGTAACACTAGCAAAGGAGCAGTCTTTCGATGGTATTACGTAACTAAAGCTGAACTTGAATGATGCAGAGGGTCTTAGATAGGTAGAAACTACTTCAAGACTTACCTCCTCCCAAACTCAAACATACTAAACTTCCGACGATTGACATTACCTAAAGCTCAACAAGAACCTGTTCCTACACTGTGGTACTCACCATTCTTGTGACATTCAATTGAATATCTATTCATAGCCTTGTGGATAGTTACTTAACCTTGATGACCAGCTTTAATATTTACTGACATATTATGGAAGGGGGTTGTCGTAAATGTTTAAAAACATCCATTAAAATTCGTTTAAAAAGACAGCACTCAACATCTTACCGCATATGTTGTCAGGACGTGTGATTCTGATGGAGAAGTCCGACCTTGAAGCTGAAAGGGTGGCCTTGTTCGAGTCTGTGATGCAGAACCAACGAAGCATGAAGGAACTTGAGAGTAACTTACTCTGTCGTCTCACGTCGACGCAGGTACATGTAAAACGATCCGAAGTGGTTGGTTGAGAAACAAAACTAGAGAACGGGAACCCTTGACTTAATATGTCACTGAGATACCCAGATTCATTCCGTATTCCAGATGTTTTATATCCTTATTCTTCTTTTTTTTTAATTCAACAACTCGAAGGTTAATTTGATGTGATTTATATTATTATTATTATTATTATTATTATTATTATTATTTAGCAACGCGTCTTACTACCCGTTTGGGTTATACAATTAAGTACTAATTACGCTAATGGATTAGGAATTGGGAAGGTTGAATTTAGAGGAAGTGAACCCGCATTTGCGTGGAGGGATAGTGGAAAACCATTTAGGAAAATCCACCCCAGTTCACCCGACCGAAATTCAAACCTCGATCTCCCCGTCCTCGGCAGTCGAGCTAAACACGACTAGCGCGTTAGCCAACTACGCCACTAAGGCGGTTGTGATTTATATTCATTTGGCACTGGGCACGTACTCATCTCTTTGTATGATTAGTGCTGCCTGCACCATCTGGTAGAAATCCCATGTAATAGGGAAGTTCAGGAAGTGTGATGGTTCCCCGAAGCCTTCCATACTGAATTTCTATGATCGAGATCAAAAGGGCCTACCAGTTTTACCAGGAAAGGTATTTTCACATACCTTCAAGGCTTCTTTTACTTGCAACAATCGACTCGAACCGACAGTTTTAATCTCCCTCCAAAGGAAGCTGTGCTATAGATTTGTATCACTCTTGAAAAATCCGTTGACCCAGGCTAGATCCTGAGACGAGTTTACCTATAGACCACCGAGATCAACGTTTTATAATTATATAGGAAGGATCATAAACTAGGTAATGTAAAACTCGAACTGATTCGTCTAAAGTTTTAAGTCATTTCTTATCATATGTTCAGTCATGAAACGATCAAAAGACTAAATTGAAATAATATAAAATTTGAACGGTTTCAACTAAATGTAACTTAATGTTACAGATGCACGCATTTAAAGGGTCTTCCTAGTTACCTAAGATAGTGACAATCAGCTTTTGTGCTTAGGTTAGCTTTTGATAAAACTGGTATTAGTACACAAGTTTTGTGTTTACTTGAATGAATAGTCAACTATTTTCTATTAACCTTATATAAAGATAGACTTATAAACATAGTTTAAAATATGAAACTTTTCATTCTGAAATGTCCAAAATGTTACCTATTTCTGTTGATAATTATGGCCTAACACCCGGGAAACGAAAGGGAACTGGTATAGGAGCGTAAAATGGCTCTTTATGAATAGAATAATATAATTTAATAGGAGGATCCCAACACAAATTGTGTTGACATTTTGTATATTACTCCTCCTTTGTTTGTTCTCCTACTTTCGCACATTTCTGCCCATGAACGTTATAGGACCACTTGGTTTCTGGCGTTTAGAAATTTCAGCTTGACTATTCCTGACGCCTTTACTAAAGTTTATGACCTTAACGAATCATGGGCTCTATCAGGGTTCCCTGGTTGACGACGAAGCCCTTATTCAAGTCCTTCAGGAGACCAAGCACACCTCCGAGGATGTGAACCAGAAGCTGAAGGTGGCGGCTCATACGGAGAGGAAGATCATGATCGCCCGTGAAGAGTTCCGCGCTGTGGCTGCGAGAGGTTCTATTCTATACTTCCTGATCGTGGAGATGAGCGACGTCAACTCCATGTACCAAAACTCTCTCAAACAGTTTCTGATCATCTTCGACAACTCTATTACCAAGTGAGTTTAAATGTCCCTGATCGGCTTATCCTCCCTGAATATTTCTTGTGAGGGGTAGCTGGTGAAGCTATAATCTCTTTGGCAGCCTCCATGCAGCTCTATCAACAGGTGAGTCTAGACACTCCTTGTTAGGAACATTTGTTGAGGCCCGTTTCCGTTGTTGAATGGTCTAAGGCGGGTTTCCCAAACTTTTTTGATAGTGATCCTGAATGTAATACTTTCCCGGCCTAGCAACCCAAAGGGCCATTACATGGAGTTTCAAATTGCATATTATTTTAACATTAGTGTTGATAAAATTAATTTAATTTAATTAATTTGAAGAATAAAAACATAATTATTTCAATAACTTTATAATCAAACAAATTTAGAGCACAATTTTCAATGAAAATATGTCTTTGTTACAATGTTTGGTAAGTGACCTAAAAATACCGTTTCAGTGTCTACTGCTGTTTTATTGTTAAAGAGCGTTCTTTTGAGTTTTTATTGTGTATTGATAAATGCTATAACCAGAATTGAATAATTTCAGTAACTTTTTTATCATACAAATAATAAATTTCACAGAATGTTCCAGTGAAAAAATGAATAAGCTCAAAAACCTATTTTTTTAGTGACAACCATGATGTTTCTCTTCAATGTCGCAAAGGTTTATTTCTGGAATTTATTTCCGTTGGTCTTCTATGTGGCAATGGGCTTTCCCTGACGACTCATACCTGTTGCCAGTTTGGTGGCTCGACAAGACAAGTCGCCTCGATCTGTGTGACGTCATCATTGCGTGTGATGTCGCAACACTCCCTTCTATGTGGTAATTGGTTTTTCCTGATGACTCATACCTGACGCCAGTTTGGTAGCTCGACAAGATAAGTCGTAACCCAATTTAAAATACACTTGTTTATTTCACACAATGTTCGGGAAATTTAATTTCTTTAAGGTTAGCTATATTTGAAAAGTGTTTCCACGTATTAGTGTTCTATTATAGAAATTTACTAATCAATCTGCTCATTATATGCTCTTTCAACTTATAATTATTTCTCAAATCGTTAAAGATGTTAATAATATTTATACATAAACATTTTTATTATTTTAACGTAGAATAATAATCTCACTTATGGATACATCAATCGGATCCAGAGCCGAAAAAATGTCCTTTATAGGCACGTGTGGCACTAGTGAAGGTGTTCGAGGTGATATTACCGAAACCTCCGCAGAAACCTAATTTGCAGGAGACATCATACAGTGGTCCCATGTATCTGAAACAAACATAACTTTGTATTAGAATATTTTAACGTGAGTAACGGTCATAAATAATAATACAGAAACTACCTATTCATTTGAATAGTCATTTTCACAATAATAGCTATGATCCTTCCGGGACTCAAATCTGGGACACCTAGATCAGGAGGTAGGCATTCTACCAACTGAGCCAAGGTGTCATACAATAACATTGCAACAAGAAAATCACATTAAATTAATATAATATTAACCGTTTAGTATTTATAAAACAAAAACTAATAATCCCCAATTTTGTTCATGAAAAAACCCCACCAATTTAGCACATTAGTAACATTTCGAAACAATTTTGCATGGTGCTGTTTTGTTTTTATTTGGCTTTAAAAGCTAATTATTCTTTCTTACAAATCTGCTCTTTCATTGGCCAGCAATTACCAACCATTTGCGGTCAATTCCTCTTGGTAGACACCAAGGGCCATCTGATTCGCAGATGTCTGCGGATCTCCCCACAGCTCATTCTCTAAAAAATACAACGCAACAGCTTAGTTTAATATTCTGTATAGTTTGAATTTTAAAATATTAAAAAGATTACCTACGTGATATAATAGTAAGATAAAATAATCTCCAGGGTGTTAAGTAGAATCTGAGACATTTAACAGCGTTATTTCGTCCAGTGAAATGATTTATACATGTTTACTTTATGATAACACACGCCTCACTTTGAAGCGTTAGCCTGTTCTTGGTGTCTGTATTTAAAAGCTTGACAATAATCGGGCGTCCTCGGCCAAAGTCTGAGCTTTACATATATTCCCCATGCACAAGATGGTGACTGTTGCAGATCTATTGGCTTTGTATAGAAATAGACAGCATTTTTTTTAGCGGTGAGAACGGGTTTTTAGATATTTTCGAACAGTACAAGAGTGCGTTTGAAGGCCAAAAATTATTTTTAAATGTTTTGTTTTCTGGTGCATTTAGGTTGGACTATGCAATGTCTTTCATAAGTGCAGGGGTTGGCAGAAACTGATAGCATTGTGGTATTTTAAAACACTACCCTTAATAAATACATTATTATTTTAATTATAATAAACACTTGTTCAAAACACAGTTTAAATAAAATTTAGTTTTTAGTAAATTACCCGAAAATAATTTTATAGTTTGTAATAAATGTATTCAATAACCTACTCTTAAATAAAACTACATTATTTAATTTACTATAACCACTCTTGTTTATACTATTTTAAAATAATATGCAGCCATTAGTAAAATACCAACAAAATTAATTACCATTTAACTATAGCATGGAATCAAGTTTTTTCAATAAACTACCCTTGATTATAATAAACACTTGTTCTGACGTAACTTTATCCAAATGTCATCAAAAAAGTTGCTGCTTAGACACCTTCAAATTATCTATAGTTTTAATACTCATATATCTATTATAAATTAATAAACTTAGACAACTCTGCCAGGTTTATTATAATTTTGAAATAAATTAAATGTATACACTTTAATTTGATAACAAATAAATAATGAGTGTGCCTGTTAGAAAGTACATTTACTCACCCAGATCCGTCAGCCAAGCGTAATCACTCATCCTGGGTTGCGTGTTTAGTAATCGAAGACAAGTTTATACAATAAAAGCATTTAAAAACAGGTGCTGATATTTATAGCTGTTACTAGCTAGGGTTGCAACAGAGCAATGACGTCACCAGGGAAAACCCATTGCGACATATAATGGGAGTGTTGTGACATCAAACGCAATTATGACGTCAACAGATCAAGGCGACTTGTCTTGTTGAGCCGCCAAACTGGCGCCAGGTATGAGTCATCAGGGAAAACCCATTACCACATAGAAGGGGAAAGGGGGAGGGTTTCCGGGTCAATGACCTCATGTACTATTTCATGGTTTCAAGGTTACGATCTATTCTTGTCTCGACACATCGAATCGCCAAACTGGCGCCAGGTATGAGTCATCAGGGAAAACCCATTACTACATAGAAGGGGAAAGGGTAGGGTTGCCAGAGGTCAATGACCTCATGTCATATTTCACGATTTCAAGGTCACGATCTGTTCCTTTCTCGACTCGTCAAGCCGCCAAACTGGCGTCAGGTATGATTCATCAGGGAAAACCTCTTGCCACATATGAGGGGAATGTTGTGACATCATCCGCAATGATGACGTCACACAGATCAGGGCGACTTGTCTTGTCGAGCTGCCAAACTGGCAACAGGTATGAGTCATCAGGAAAAACCCATTATCACATAGAAGACTAACGGAAATAAACTCCAGGAATAAACCTTTGTGACATTGAAGGAGGACAACAGTTCGCTAACCCCATGATCGTCATTGAAATAACCAGAGGAAAATGGAAGGGAAATTCAGGTCAGTAATCCCAACGGAAATGTGCTGGCACCAGGGTTGCAATGACGTCACCAGGGAAAACCCAGGGGGAGTGTTGCGACATAACACACAATGATGACGTCACACAGATCGGGGTCAGAGGTCAAAAGTCAAATTGGGGCCATACGCCGTACACGCTACTCCCTTGTCTGGTTGGGTATATTGAATATGCTTTCATCAAACAGTTTTTCCACTTTTATTTCTTGAAAATGCAGGTACACTTCCTCTAAATTCAACCTTCCTCATCCCATTAGCGTAATTAGTACATGGGGGTATAACTTTAACGGGTAGTGAGACACGATGGCGAAAGAAAAACAAGATAGTTCTTGAAGTTCTCTACTCCCCAGTGAATTCACCGTAGAAGTTATTTCACGGTACATTAACATTACATCAAAGTGAAGTTAACACTTTAATTCCCTGTCCACACCGTTCCTCCCCTAGGTCCACCAAGAGCTCGGTGACGGACGAACGTATCGAGATCATCCTGCGCTACCTGACGTTCGAGGTGTGGAAGTTTACCTTAAGGAGTCTGTACGAGAGACACAAGGCTTTGTTCACTCTCATGCTCGCCATGAAAATAGACGTCCACAAGCTCATCATTTCGCACGATGAGTTCAGTGCGTTTATCAAGGGTGAGGAATAGAATTTTATCTATAAATAAGCAAAATAAAAATAAATTTATTGAATAAAATATTAAAAGATAAATTTTTTCTCTTGCTAAGCTTTGTATACAATAGAAACAGAACACGCTGTGAGAAAACAATACCAATATCTGCCAAAACTACATCTATTCGGTTTTGTCATCATCATCATCATCATCAGTCTGTTTATAGCCTATGGCAGGCTCACTATTATAAAATGCTTCCCTCTTCCTCTTTCCTTTCACCATTCTTTCTACTTTATTTGTTTCCAGTCTTATCCTTTCACTTGCACACTTGCTGTGATTTGCTCCTCCTCATCTCTTTATTGGTCTACTTTGCTGTATTTCCCATCCAAACTTGAACTCCATCATTCTACTTGATGTTATTTCCTTTTCCATCCTCATCACGTGCCCATAGCATATCATCCTTGCTTCCTTTATTATCTCATGGGGACAGCTAACATTCTCTCCATGTCCTATAGTTTCCTAATTTCTCTTAAATCAATTGTTTATGTTTTTGCTACATATGCTATTGATTTTAAGTACGCCTTATACAGCACTTCCTTACACTTCAAGGGCACTTCTCTTCTTCATAGCAGGTCTGTTACACACCTGTAGAACATTCTCCTGTTGCCACTAACAAGAAATGATGTATTTGTAAACGTGTTTGTATTTTTTTCAAGGTGGAGCATCCTTAGATCTAAACGCAGTCCAACCAAAACCTTTCCGCTGGATCCTTGACATTACGTGGCTCAACTTGGTGGAGATAAACAAGTTACAAGTATTCTCCGACATCCTCACACAGGTGCATACCATTCACCCTGAAATACAGGAGACTTTTCTTGACGAAATTATAATATGGTGTTTCTTATGCTATAGGGCCATAGTACTATGGGTAAACTCTAAGATATTATGTCCAAGTAGTCTGAAGTTTTTAAGTCTCAGCTGTGTTTGTTAGTGAAAAAAGAGTTCAACTCGCTTGTGAGGCAATTGGACATGGGCAATCCTGCCCATTTGAAGAAAGAGGGCAATATGCGGGTGTGGGTCTCTTTATGATGTTATTTCGTGAGGAATTGTGTTTTTATTTTATCGTTTTGTAATAGGCTGAGAGATACGTTGAGATTTGGTCTTATCCCCTCCCCAGTTTTCCCTTCCTTCTCTTATCAAAAATGTCACAACCCTGCTTAATGCAGGTGCTTGGAGGGATTTCGTTTGCAAAATATGAGGGACGCAGTTTCTTTTCAGATTTGTCCACCTGGGATGATAGTTTCAATGGAAATTCATGTTGCCAGCTGTGTACCACACTCACACCCCTCCCTGTGCGCACTAGCTAAATTGTTTAGGGCATTCGAGGGTAGGCACTTCTCAGTCGCTTTATAGTGTTATTACCGAGCCAACGTGCACTAATTGTTATGAGTAGTTCATTACCTTATTTTAGTAAAATGTATGTAGAAGTTATTAGCCGAAAAAGAAAACGCAGTGGTGAGTGTATCTTATTTTTTTTATACTTCTGAAGATTTAGTTCAAGAATCAAAGACGAACACCTTTATGACTATTCAAAGTGCTGCTGAGAGGACAGCTAAACTGATCGATGAATTTAAAAGAGATATGCTTTCTGTGAAACGAACAGCTGTAGTATTTAATTCAGTGGAGTGCGATTTGGCATTATAACAATATCAAATACGCTCTTCGGCTGTAACAGGTGGTTTGATTGGAATAACTCATAATGAGGATTCTATGCAAAGGTGGCTACTTCTGTATCCTTTTAAAATTTTGATCCATCAGGCTTTATTGATTTTTCTTGATTGTGAGAGATACCGGTTCTTCATTTCACAATAAGTGAAACACATAATGGGGAACAAGCGATAAGCCAATTTTAAGAAGAGCACTTAATTTCAAGAAATAACTTATTTGATAAAGTAATTTGTAAAGTCATTATTTCGGGGCCTTTTACAAATATGCCAATTAATTATCAAAAATAAGCTAAGCCTTGTTAAATTTTCAAGCAACTATGTTAATACATATATTCAGATTGAAGATGATACTTAAATGCATATTCGTGGTGGGTTTGACGAGCCTACGAATTGTTATAAACTACATAATTCTGTTTTTGACCAAGTTTTCGATTTAAAATCAAATCATCTAGATTCTAGAAGGATATTCTAGACTTATCTGCCATATATTTCATGTAGCTCATCAATATCTGAAGCAATCAGAAATAGTTGTGCAAAATTCCAGATACTGATGTATTTGTACTTGGAATTCATTTTTGGCTAAAGCTTCAAGAGGCTTACAACTGCGAAGGCTTATAGTATCATTCAGGTCCAGCGAAAAAAAAATCGTATGTTTGGATACCACCTAGCTGCACAATCACTTGGAGAAGAAGTTAGTATCAACTTGCCGGCATTACATGCCCTGACTGGTTGTGATACAGCTAGTCGCCTAAGTTTAAAAAAAAGCCTTGAATCTTGCTCAGTTGCCGTTTATCAGCACTTTCTCTGCTAGGGATTGGAAATGCCATTACTCCAGAATAGTTTAATCAACTGGAAAAATAATCTAAGTGTACACGGGGTTTGATTGAATTTACTTAATATATGATTAAATAACAACATCCGTCCAAGGAATCAGTCTCAATATATACGGGATTGCCTGTAACAACGAGGTTGAGGTTTAATTCTTAGATGAGTCCACTGGGTGCCATTTACACATTACATGATGTAATAACTTAACAGTAATAACATCCACAAGTAGTTTTCTTTATAAATGTGATTTATTTCCAGATTGAGGACAACGAACGAGAGTGGAGGGTTTGGTATGAGAAAGAAAGGCCAGAGGAAGAAGAGATACCTTGTGGTTATGGGAAATCTCTGGACGTATTTCGTAAACTGCTCCTCATACGTTCCTGGAGCCCTGATAGAACACTCTCACAGGCTAGGAAATATGTCATTGGTAAGTGATGATCATTTTACAAAGTCTTTCAAGACTTATGTAGCTACATAATCCTTCACCCCAAAGTTGAATGCTGTATTATTAGTATTCATGGTTCATTAACATGGATTTAAATTCTAACAAAACAGCTTGAGTTAGAGTTGGTCATGCCATTATATAAATTGTTAAAATGTCAATTTTAAGAATTTCATGATAACTGAATACCTATAATGAAAGTTTGAATATCAGTGGAGAATTTAAATGGGAGCTTTCGCACTTATTGTATGAGAAGTTCAACGATTTCTATGCGTATATCTCAAGATCTGACAACCCAAATTTGTTAAGTGGTTGAAAGTATAACTATGTCGCGTTCGAACTACAATATTCTAGTGAAAACTTGTCAGAAAAATATACTGGATTGTTTGTATGATTGTTATACAGAATCTTTGGGACCAGAGTACGGCGAAGCTTGTATATTGGACCTGGAAGTGACGTGGCAAGAATCTGAGCCCAGAACTCCACTCATCTGTATCTTGTCTATTGGTTCAGATCCTTCGCCGCAGATCACCGCTCTAGCCAAACAGAAGGAAATAGGTAGGGCCTATGTTCCCTAGAGGTTAAGGTAAATAGTTAAAGCCCTCAAAGTAAGACTGCTACTATAGTGTAGCTTATAGGATAGGGTCATAGTGAAATCCGTAAAGGGAAGACTGCTACCTTGCTTGGTTCCCTATAGTGTAGCTTATAAGATAGGGCCATAGTGTAATCCGTCAAGGGAAGACTGCTACCTTGCTTGGTTCCACTATGGTATAGCTAATAAAATTAGGTCATAGTGAAATCTTTCAAAGTAATATTGCTACCTTGCTTGGTTCCATTATGGTGTAGCTAATAAAATAAGGTCATAGTGAACTCTTTCAAAGTAAGATTGCTACCTTGCTTGGTTCCACTATGGTATAGCTAATAAAATAAGGTTATAGTTAAAAACTTCAAGGTAAGACTGCTACATTTCAGGGTTAAGAGAGTGTACCAACCATAACTTGGTACAACCAAGTTAACAGTTACAGCAGTGTATGAGGAAAATAAGGGTGAACACATCTCATTCACGTCTTGCCTGTTTTGTCGCAGCTCTGCGGGCAGTATCCATGGGGCAAGGCCAGGAACTTCACGCCAGGCGTCTCATCTCGGATTCTATGGCTACGGGAGGCTGGGTCCTGTTACAAAACATCCATTTATCCTTACCGTTCTGCAGCGAGGCCATGGACGCCCTCGTAGAGACGGAGAATGTCCACGATACGTTCAGACTCTGGATGACGACAGAGGTTCATCCACAGTTTCCAATAGCGCTGTTGCAGGTCAGGCTTGATTGTGTTGATAAACGGTAGGAGTCTGAGAGTACTCGCATTTTATGCTCGATAAATATTATTTAATAGAAGCTCGGGTTCAAACTAAATAATTTAATTTTTATTTGAAAAGTTTCGTTTTTAAAGTATATATTTATTGAATCCATACTCACCTCGATACATCAGAACTTTCCGAGTATTTAGCTCAAGCTAGCAAACATCTATATTTTTTTTTATTGAAAAAAAA
>CABFWB010001454.1:104816-159302 GCA_902151455.1 Timema bartmani
TCTTGAAGTGTGTTAAATTCGTATTCCTCTTGAGTGCCTACATATTGAAGAGCTCTAAAATAATAATAATTGTTATTTTATGAGAGGCAGTGTTTCTACCTTCAAATGTAAAGTCTGCCCGAAGCAGCATAAAACTAATTTCTCTAACACTATCTACGATTACGTCTTCATTTACACAACTTGATAATATTCCTTGATTTGAAGCTGAATATGTTATTGGATAGTGCTATCATTTAATTATATACTAGTTCTCTACATATAATTGATGATGCAGTTAACAAATTAATTAATATTTTCATCTGTTAATTAGGTAGAAAGCTATTTTTCCTGAGGTTCCGTTAGAAAATTCTACTATGCCTTTATTCAATAATAGTTATTATAGTGTACATGTGGAACCCCTGTGGGGTTGATCCATCAAATTCCACTGGGGGGCTGGATTCCCTCGTCTCCCGTCTTTCTACCCCCTGGCAGTATTTCAAACAATTCAAAGTATTGAGAAATTACCATTTTATTTTAAAATATCAAACTTTTGTTTTCGTTAAGTTCATACACGACTCTACAAATTTTATGATATAAACGGAGTAGATGTCGATTAAAGAATCAGATTACCCAAGCTCATATATTTAAAATCGCTATTGGTGGAAACTGAGTCTGTTCGCGATTTATACAACAATATCTTGGAAATAATTTTACCTAGTAGGATATAAGTCTTGGTATGGTTTAATTTATCGACGGGCTCAACAACTTCATTTTTCCCATCTTTCAGATGGCGATCAAGTTTACAAATGAGCCTCCACAAGGAATAAGAGCCAGCTTGAAACGAACCTATCAAAACATCACACAGGTATGCTGATTTATCATAGCTAGTGTTTCTAGGATTTTCGGGGATAATAATTCGTACTGTATGTGTTTGTAAACTTTGTTTAACTTTAGCGGAAGTAATCTTATAGTGCAGCTTATAAGATAGAGCCATAGTTTAACTGCTCAAAGTAAAACTTTCGGACTAAATGGAGTTTACGTTCAACCCATCAAGGCTATGCTGCAGTACAATTTTCATAGGAAGAGCCTATACGTTCAACACATCAAGGCTATGCTGCAGTACAATTTTCATAGGAAGAGCCTTATAGAAAATGCAAACATATTTTTGGGGGTCAATATTGATAACATTTTACATCCATTACTGTTTCCAGCCTGTTGTCTGGGTCAGTTATTTTATTCAAGCCAGGTATTTTCCACTACCTGATTGCTATGCCTGTCGTAGCTTCATATGCTTTATAATCTAACTTAAGACTAGGACAGTCACAACATCCAGTCCCCGGTCGTTAATTCATCACTGTGAAAGGATGAACCCATATTTCCCCAATGATACATTTTTTGGCCATTCCGGGAATCGAACCCAGGACTCTTTGTTCAATAGACAGAAACACTACTGACTGATCTAAGGTTTCGGACCCAATATTGATAATATATTGTTATATTATCAGAACTATTTTATAGTTATTAATAATATCTATTAAAAGTGAGAGCACATGAGCTGAAGTATGAATATTCAAAAGTAGATCTAGTAACTTTTATAGTTGTCAAATGAGGTTCTTCCTATGAAAATTGAACTATAATTTCTTTAAAGTTGTGTCAGAATTGGATATCCCGAAGTAGGATTTTTCTTCGAAAATGTATTTCTAGACAAAAAGAAAAAATAACAAAAAGGGCTTTTGGTTTGGACGAGTATTTAAACTGAAAACATTAATTGCAAGCCACCATAACTCATTCGGCGTGCCGTGAAATTGAAATAACCCGGATATAGATAAAAAAACAAACTGCTATTGCTGTTTGTCTTATCGATATACCTAGAGATGATATGTTCCCCATGTGTTGAAGGACACCTTGGACTACTCGACACAACCCCAGTGGCCCCCCTTGCTGTACGCCGTGGCTTTCCTCCACACGGTGGTGCAGGAGAGGCGCAAGTTCGGTCCTCTCGGCTGGAACGTACCCTACGAGTTCAACCAGGCGGACTTCGCGGCAAGCGTCCAGTTCATACAGAACCATCTGGACGACATGGACCCTAAGAAGGTGACGAGATAACCGTCAAACTCTCTTTGGGACAGAGAAACCCTTTTCCAGAAATCGTTACCACACTCTTCCTCCAAACGTGTTGTACACTCCCTCTATATTATACCTTCCTCATCCCTAACACATCAATAAGAGTGTGCAAATAAGTAAGATGGATAATAAGACGTGGGTGATATGGGGGAAAAAATGACGATAGAGTTCAAGAGAACATGTCTCAATCCTGTAGCCGGGTCAGTTTAGTAAAATAACTCCATCTTCCTCTTTCCTTCCATCAATCCTCCCCTCTCATTCACACTCTTGCTGTTATCTGCTTTTCCCATATCTTTCTTGATCTTCTTTACAATATTTTTTCTACATACTTCATCTCCATCACTCTCCTTGGGATCCTTTCCTTTTCCATCCTCCTTACGCGTCCATACCCTATCACTATTGCTTACTTTACTTTCTCATATACACCCTTTGTAGCCCAACTTTTTTTCTGGACAACTTAATTCCTAATCCTGTTTTTTTTCATGTGATACCCTCAATCAAAACAATCTTATGTGTCTTTATGTTGTCATTTGAAGGACTATGTTATCATAATTTTCATTTAACACTTATATAATAAATATACAATTGTTTTCTATGATCATGACTTTTGCTTTCGACATTGCTTATGTCCTTTGTTTCCAATTTCTTCTTCCGAGTTATTGAAACACGTCTACTATAGATAAACACATGGGAGAGAGTATATTCCCCCTGCCTTCCTGCAAATCTCAGAGAACAAGCCTTGCCAACGCGCATGCGCGAACTCACGAGACTTAATAATTAATATAAAACACATGGCCTATACTAGGCAATCTGTTTTTACTGCTAGAGAGGCACGAAAGTTTAAATTCAAACTAAGCCAATAGCTCTTGTTACAATGCACTGAACATTATGTAAAGCTTAAATTAATCACAAAACAAAGGACAATTGTCTCTGAAGTTTACATAATATAATGTAAACGTTACAACTAATATGCTTCATGTCCATAGAAAAGATATGAACAATTTTCCGTTATTATATTACTGAAGTATCTGCTCTATAGCACACCCGACGTTAGTAACAGATTTAAGACAAATAGAAGAAAATATACCTCATAAAGCGAAAAGAGGTTTGTCTTACAGAGATTTAATACATTATTGTAATCTGTTTTATATTTTTGGTACATATTAACGTCCTTGAGATACATTAATATACATTCCTAACTCCTTACATGGAGCATGAAGACGCAACAAATCATCGCCATTCAGGTCTATTCACTGTCACACTTTTGAGTTCGTCCCATGACTTTCCGAGTTTTCTGAACTTCTTTATTGACGGTTCTCCACCAACTTGCCCTGACGTCAGCGTCCTCGTGGTTTCCATTCCAAACATTCTCTAGGTCTTTCAGGAGAGTCTTTTCAAACCATATGCAACCGTCTGATTTCCATTTGGATGGTATTTTTGTTGGTGTTTTTCCACAGCTATGTATTTGACGCTACGATTAGCCGCCGTAGGCCCCAATAGGTTCCTAAGGCACCTGTTGATGAACGTCTGCAGTCTCTTCCATTGCCACTTGCAACCTTCTGCCCTTCAGTTGGATGGACCTCTGGTTGGTTTTGTTCCACAACTCGTGATTTAACACGAATGCATTAAACTGATGTGTTAACCTTAAAACTCAGTATATTTCGAATGTACTTGGCACATTTAATAATTAATTTTTTAAATTTCGGCAAAGAATAAATCTTCCATTTCACCTGTTAATCTGTAGGGAATCTCATGGCCGACAGTCTGCTACATGTTGGGGGAGGTGCAGTACGGAGGGAGAGTCACCGACGACTTCGACAAGCGCCTGCTGACCACGTTCACCCAGGTGTGGTTCTGTGACGTTCTGCTGCGTCCCGGGTTCGAGTTCTACCGTAACTACAAGGTCCCAATGACCCGCAACCTGCAGGGATACGTGGATTACATCAACAGCCTCCACGCCACGGACAGCCCGGAGGTGTTCGGCCTTCACTCCAACGCAGATATCACGTGAGGAACGGATCCATACCCCAAATTCTCTTAACCATGGACATATCTGACAGCTAAAAAAAAGTTACTAGATCTAGATCCTAATTTTATAACTAAGAATTCAAATACAATTGTAATATTTCTATTTCCTCCATTGTGACAATATGAGTTTCCAGTTCACAAAATGAGCTTCCTTGAAAATCAGACAATAATTTTACATGTTCCTATAAACATGTTCTTTGTTTACCAATTTTCTTTCTCTCCCCTTTGTGTTTATGGTTTCGTCTTTTAGGCGGTTCCTTTACGCGTTTCACTCTCCCTCCAGATAAATTCCGATAGAATGAAACCTAGGTCAAGGGATTGGGTGGTAGCGATAGATTTTATTCAATAGACATTCATTACCATTTTGTCCAGTGGTATCAGTGTAAAGTGTGAACTGTGTTCTTCCTTTCATTGTAAAAGCTATATTATGCTCGTTCCCTTTTATGTTTTTTCTTGAAAATAAGTACTACAAAAATACCTTAAAAAGCAATAAGAGGTTTTTCTTAAAGAGACTATACTTTCAATTATTCATACGTCAGTTTATGTTATCTACAACTGCCACTTAGAACCGATATTATCACGATATATAAAATAACACTAATTATATATTCTGAAAATTGAAAAATGACACCTGGACATAGGAATCGAACTCGGGACCTTTGACTTAGTACGCCAATAGTCTAACCACTGAGCTATCCAGGATTCGTCCCGTGCCCAGGGTAATTCTTCACTCATATTTTAAGGCAGAGTCTATGATGGACGTGCGGAAATCGTCGGCTACAAATGTGTGATTTTATTAAGATCACGAGCTATCAAATAATGCAGCCACCTTCTACTCGGTAGTTGGCTTTTTATGGCTCTTGTACAATTATTGTCACTGTAAGGGATTGCATATTTAAGAATAAAATAGCCAAAGCTATTAATTATGCTTTTTGAGAGGATTAATCCGTCTAGAGACACCTGGACACAATATGATATCTAGGAGTAATCTTCTCTAAAAGCAAAAATAATAGCTTTGGCTATTTGATTCTTAAATATGCGATCCCTTACAATTATAATAATTGTACAAGTGGCAGCATTAAGCCAACTACCGAGTAAAAGGTGGCTGTGTTATCTGATAGCTCGTGATCTTAATAAAAAATAAATAAAAAAATCACACATTTGTAGCCGAAGATTTCCGCACGTCCATCATAGACTCTGCTTTAAAATATGAGTGAAGCATGACCCTGGGCACGGGACGATTCGTGGATAGCTCATTGGTTAGAGTATTGACGTACTAAGCCAAAGGTACCGGGTTCGATTCTCGTGTCCAGCTGTCATTTTTCAATTTTCAGAATATGATATCTAGACAGAGTAATCCTCTCTAAAAGCTTCAATAATAGCTTTGGCTATTTGATTCTTACTAATTATATAGTAATGCTATCCGCATAAAAATAAATTCGTACTATCTAAATTCTAAAAGATGCCCTAAACATTTATTTAAGAAAATAAAGTTCTATCTTTCATAGCCATAATGTTTATTTTTAAAAGTTAGATGTCCAACACATACTAATGTTATGTGCAGTAGATATTTATCTTTATTGTGCAGAGGGGGTCAAACCATATCTACTAGAGGTGTGTGAAGCTTTTAAATCTTGACTCGACTTTGAAACAAATATCAGCTTCCACTTCACTTCTAAAGAAATTCCAGCTTCAACAATAATTACGACAGTAAAATACTCAATTTCTATTCAATTATTGTCAATAAAACAAAATATTATTCAAACAACAATACGATATAACATTTTCTAATAAAAAATAAAACACTTTTATCAAATTCCATAAACACAATTAACATTTTGATATTTTCATTTATTATTTTAAGCTAAAAAAATGAGAGCTTTAAGTATATTTATATACTTTTCAAGAAATTCCATTAGCGATGAATATATGAAAAATATAATACTTAAAAAAACTCTTTTCTTTCTTATCATTGATACTTTAATTTCAATTCACATATTTATGTGTCTCGTTAAGAACATTTTTTTAGCACTTCGTCTCACCACCTGTTTCAGGCTATACACTATAAAAAATAAAACACTTTTATCAAATTCCATAAACACAATTAACATTTTGATATTTTCATTTATTATTTTAAGCTAAAAAAAATGAGAGCTTTAAAGATATTTATATACTTTTCAAGAAATTCCATTAGCGATGAATATATGAAAAATATAATACTTAAAAAAACTCCTTTCTTTCTTATCATTGATACTTTAATTTCAATTCACATATTTATGTGTCTCATTAAGAACATTTTTTTAGCACTTCGTCTTACCACCTGTTTCAGGCTATACACTATGTACTAATTACTCTAATGAGTAAGGGATTAGGAAGGTTTAATTTAGAGGAAGTCTACTCATATATGCGTGGAGGGAGAGTGGAAAACCATATAGGGAAAACAACTCTCAATACACCTGACTGAGGCTTGAACCCTGATTTCCCTGTCATCTGCAGTCAAGTCTAACACAAGAGTGACACCATAGACCATGTGTCCACTGAAGCAGGTTCTTATTACATACCAGGTACCAGATCAACACTGCGAAGGGTATCCTGGACACTATCCTGAGTGTACAGCCCAAGGAGGGCGGAGGGGGCGGGGGAGAGACCAGGGAGAGTGTGGTGTACCACCTCGCAGATGACATGCTTGACAAACTACCGACACAATACAATGACTTTGAGGTATTTCGTTTTTTCTTCCTTGCCAGGGGAACAAGCTGATGCATTTACTGAACATTTTTCTTATCTAACCCTGTTCCTTTTAGTTGGATATTTTAAGTCATTTAAGGCAAATGCAAAACTTTTGAACATTTCCTGATTTTTCCAGGTACCTATTCCAAAATACTGTTTTAAATCTATACTAAATTTTTTCCAGTTTTCTTTGGTGGGTGACAGTTACATTTGTTTATTACATTAAGCACATCAAAAGTAAATGGTACGATGCAATGCACATACTTTCTTTCTCGTTTATCTTAAAATATAAATATCGAGAAAAGAGAAAATATCCGCCCTCAAATAGCATGAAAATCAATTTCAATTTCTAAGTTCTCCATAGAAAAAATTTATTTCAAATAAAAGCTTTTTTTATTTTTAATAGTACAACATTTTTACAATGATTAGTTATTTCATATCTCAAATCGTCAATGTTAATCAAATTAATAGAAATAATCCAACACATACTAACAATATTTTGTTTTAAAAAATTATACTAAGTTAAATAATATGCAATTCAATACAGATAATTCATACATTATATAATGTTTTCACTTTATCAAACTTTCGACCATCCTTAACTTAATGGAATTATCATACCCAGCCCCTTTGTAAATCATTGCATAGTATTTGGGAAATTTATTTACCAGTTCGATTTGATCTTTTGTAGATAAATGTAAAAAAATTTTAGGGAGAAAGAAACTGACAGGATTCCTTTTTTTTCTTGTTTGTAGCCACTGTGTTATTACTAGCCAACAGTGGAACTATAATACACTAACAAGGCTATATGGTTTGACAGATACAATAAGTGTCCCTCCTTGTTTAAGTGAAGGACGCATTGCTGCGAATGGGGGCCTACTCCCCATGAATATCTGGTGTTACAACAAGTGTCCCTCCTTGTTTAGGTGAGGGACACCTTGTAACGAATGGGGGCCTACTCGCCATGAATATCTGGTGTTACAACAAGTGTCCCTCCTTGTTTAGGTGAGGGACACCTTGTAACGAATGGGGGCCTACTCCCCATGAATATCTGGTGTTACAACAAGTGCCCTTCCTTGTTTAGGTGAGGGACGCCTTGCAACAAATGGGGGCCCTACTCCCCATGAATATCTGGTGTTACAATAAGTGTCCCCCCGTGTTTAGGTGAGGGACGCCTTACAACGAATGGGGGCCCTACTCCCCATGAACATCTTCCTACGCCAGGAGATTGACCGCATCCAGCGAGTCATTGCCGAGGTGTACTCCACACTTTGCGACCTGAAGCTAGCAATAGACGGGACCATTGTCATGAGCCAGGCTCTGAGGGATGCCCTGGATGCTATGTATGACGCTCGTATACCTGACAGGTGGCAAAAGGTTGGTGGACCACGAAGACCTGCTTTGAAAGAGAATGTTGGGATATTCACATTTTCTAAGAGTTTTAGTAAACAATTTTTTCCACTATATTACTTTTTACATTTTGTTTTATACAACCAAGGTGTTTTTAACTTATTCAGTGTTTTTTTACATAATATATCACTTTAACTTCATTGTATGTTAATTTATTCATCTTAATTTATTTATTACTTGTTGTTTATCACACATACGTCAATTTTGCAATGACAGCTATCAACTGTAGCTCTTGGGTTTAAAAATTGTAAACTCTATATTTCTAAAAGATCATTGTTTCATCTTATATATCTATATAGTCCGACACTTTGCAAGTCCAACACATCCAGTAATTTGACATTTGTCAAGGTCGGTACATGAAATTTTCGTTTTACGACTTGTCGATGTGTGTTACAGAGAGAAAATGATGTATACAGTACAGTACTGTCAGTCGCTGGTAGTTTGTTGCATGTACGGTCGGCAAAGCAGTCGCTAGCATGATTAATACAATAAGCTAAGCTGTGAACTAAGTGCGTTGTTTGTACCGTACAATACTCAAACTGTGTTAATTTTGTGTTTGTTTAAATTAGTGCCTATTACTGTTCAAATGGTCTCAATCTGGAAAAATTAAACACAAAACTTTAAATTTGGTTGAAAAGTAACTATTAAAATTGAAAAGGTCAAAAAGTTCAGTGATTTGACTTTGATTTATGGTGTTAGCCATGCCACGATATAATTATGAAATCAAGAAAAACCAGAACAAAATCGTGGGATTTGTTAAATATTTGAACAACAAGATCAGTGATAGGAAATTTTTAAGATCCGGTGAGTACTCTTTAGTTGAAGATGGTCTTTACACATGGTTTCTCCAGGAACGTAGCACACACACTTCTAATTCCGGTGGATTTATTAAAGAAAAAGAAAAATTCTCCTTTAAGGAAATCATGAAAAAATACAACTTTCACTCCAGTACTTGCTGGTTTGATACATTTAAAAAGACTATTTGGAATCGGTTTGCTAAGTACAATAGGTGATAAACTCTCTTGTGGCTCTAAAGCCATTGAACCTTATAATGAAAAATCTATCTAGATGGCAGAAGAGCTAAATATTAGCCCCGATCAAATCTATAAAGAATTAATAGCCAGAGCTATTATTTATGCTTATTAGTGGGGATTACTCCACCTAGATATCATATTCTGAAAATTGAAAAATGACACCTGGACACGGGTTCGATTCCCGTGTCCAGGTGTCATTTTTCAATTTTCAGAATACAAATCTATAAAGCTGATTAGAGTTAATAGTTTTGGAGACTTTTGCCGAAAAATAACATTTGTCCACTGAGCAGAAGTTGGAAAATGGTAAAATATTGAATCAAGTTTATGTCGTGTTCAGATACCAGCGGTAAACTTAAGCTTCAGTTATTGGTTAAAAGCACTTATAAAAATCCAAGGACGCTTGAAAATGTCAAAAATCTTCTGGTTTTGTTCAAAAATCAAAGCCAGGTTTGGATTACAAGAAAATTGTTCTCTGACTGGTTTTGTGAGCAATTTGTCCCATCAGTTAAAAACTTTCTTCAACAATAAAATGTTGCCACAGAAAGCTGTGTTAATTTTAGATCATTGACCGGGCCATCCAGAAGAAGAGGAACTATTTAAAGATGGTTTTGTAAAAGTGATGTTCAAATGTAACACCTTTGTTACAACCAATGGATCAAAATGTGTTAAAAATGTTAGGATCCAGTATAAAAAAAGTATACTCTAAAATGTTATAAGGAAAGAGGAAAGCATCCTTGATTCTCTTAAGGCCACTAACTTCAAAGATGTTGTTTACAATCTTGTTCGTACATGGGAAAATGTATCGACTAATGTATTCGTCACCTCTTGGGGCAAATTATGACCTACGTTGCCATTGTTAGCTCAGTACAAAATACTAAAAATACAGTTCAAGAAGTCCTTGTCAGCAATGATTGGGCAATTACAGACCTCCAAGAAACCACTGCCGAGTTGTGCACTGATGAATCTGCAAGCCTGACTGTAGATGACATAAAAAAAATGGGCTCATTAGAAATGAAGAAGAAAATTTCTAAATGATGACTGATAAAGAGGTCATCCTGGATGTTTTATATGACAATGACGAGGAATAAGAGAAGCCAATTGGACAAGTTCATGCCGTACTACACAGTAGTGCAGTAAAGCCATTTAACACATGTGTCATATGGGCCGAGGAAAACAATGTAGCAGCTGCTGACGCGGTGGTTTTAAAAAAAAAGAGAGAGAGAGAAAACAATTGACAAGTTTACTGTGAAATGCAATGATATTGAAGGACTTAATAACTAACTGTTGTACATAGTTTTTTTTCTTGTACTTTGTACAGTAGCCTGTATTGTGTGATTAGTTTTACTACAAGTAAAGTAAGTTGGTGTATTACTAAACAAAGTGATTTGTTCTTGCAGTTCTATTATTTATTCAAAATCCAGAAATCTGACAATCTCCAATAGTCCGACCTCCGCCAGTTCGATATATGTTGGATTACAGAGATTCTATTGTATTTTTAAATATATATAAATTATCTTTGCAATATATATGTGTTTGAAAAATGTATATTGTATATGTATTAGCTTTCATTTAAATAATACAATTTTTTAATCTTTGATATGATAAACCTCTGAGTAAATGTTTTTATTCAAAATAAATTAGGTTTAGTAGAACTCGAGAAATTGCTGTCGAAATAAATTGTCATTTTCTGAAAAAAAAATTTCCTTAGAATATTTTTGAAATTTGGTACTTTTGGGCACATTTTTGGCGTATAATCTTTCATTTTTGTTAAAAATTATTTTAATGAAAATTGGATTTTTAGAACCTGGGGAATCATTTTCATTTTATTTGGCTAAAAATAAAAGAAAATGTTGGTAAAATTGAAGATGGAGCCATAGTTAACAAATCAACTGTGATTTGTTTAGGTATCATGGGAGTCAGCCACTCTGGGGTTCTGGTACACGGAGCTACTGGAGAGAGACGCGCAGTTTCGTCGCTGGTGTCAACATGGTCGACCAAACATATTCTGGATGACAGGATTCTTCAACCCTCAAGGATTCCTCACAGCTATGCGACAGGTGATTGTTTCACTTCTTCCTGAGATAAAGATGGGCTTTTAGCCAGGCATTCTTAAGTCAGGAAACACACTGTGGGTAGATCTGAAATCTGATTGGTAAATGTAAGGAAATACACTGTGGGTAGAGCTGTAATCTGCATGGTAAAGATAAGGAAACACACTGTGGGTAGATCTGAAATCTGATTGGTAAATGTAAGGAAACACACTGTGGGTAGAGCTGTAATCTGCATGGTAAAGATAAGGAAACACACTGTGGGTAGATCTGTAATCTGCTTGGTAAAGGTAAATAGTTGGATTGAAACATATATATTTGTCAGGAGGTTACCCGAGCGCACAAAGGCTGGGCCTTAGACTCGGTGGTCCTCCAGAACCTCATCACGCGACACAACAAGGAAGATCTCACCGACTCCCCTCCTGAGGGTGTCTACGTTCACGGACTGTTCCTGGAGGGCGCTAGCCTGGATCGGCGCAGCGGCAAGCTAATCGAGAGCAAGCCCAAGGTTCTTTATGAGCAGATGCCAGTCATCTACATCTACGCCATTAACACGACGGCAGGAAAGGATCCCAGGCTCTACGAGTGCCCCATCTACCGCAAACCACAGAGGACGGACCAAAAGTATGTCGGTTCTATCGACTTTGAGACAGACAATAACCCGAGGCATTGGACATTACGAGGGGTAGCATTGCTTTGTGACATCAAGTAACGCAATGGTGAAACTAATCATTATTCTAGAGTACTTGAGAGCTTTAATCTTAAATGTTAATTCACATGTTTTATTTATTATGTTACAAATTAATAGATATCCAATGCTCCAATAAACTCAATTTTTGTTTATAATTTTGTTATTACTATACCATTTACTACTTTAAGAGTTTTGTTATTACTAAACCACTAACTACTTTAAGGAAAACTTCTTGTGCATTTTGTTATAATTGTAAGAAGGTACATAGAACCATATAAAAGTAAACAAACACAATATGGCTTTTAACAATTAAAATAAAACATTGCACTCTTTACATTACTCCTATTGAACAAATATGTAATGGCTGTCTCTCTTGAAGGTAGTCAATTATTACCGCCCAACCCCATGACCTATCTTTTACTCCACTAGTGAATAGTTCTTAGAATAATGTATTATGTATTTTTCAACACTTGAAATAGTTATGCCGACACTGACAATTATTATTTGTAGCTATAGCTAGTTATCTAAAGAAAGGCTGTTATGACCGATTTATACATTTTATAGAAGTAGTTGTAGAAATAAAGACTTTGTGTAGAGCACTGTTTCAGAATAGACAAAAGATAATACCAAAAATAAAACTATAATAATTATTTTCAACTGTTTCTAGCCTGTGGCCCACTTTAGTAAAATGCCTCCATCTCTCTTTATCCTTCCATTATTCTTCCTCTTTTATTTGCTCCCAATCGCTTCCTATCACTTTTATCTTATCCTTCTATCTCTTTCTTGCCATCTTAAAGAGAAAAATCCAAGCTGGCAGACATGACATATCACCTTCACCTCCTCGTAGACACATGAACACACTTCATACTACCTCCTGTTTTGAAAAATCTAAGAATAGATAACGAGAGACAAAACTCACGTGAAATCAGTCAGTCGGATCTAAATCCTTGTTTATCCATAGTTTGCATATTAAGATAAATTATTTGTTTATGCAAGTTTATATTTGGCCGAATTAGTTAGTTACTCTTAGTTATAGTGTCAAATAATCTTAATTAAGTTCACACTGAGATAAGTGGTTAAACATGCTCCTTGTACTGGCAACGACAGGGAGAGATTGGAAACGCTATTTAATGTATATTTGAACCCAATGGATTTTTTTTTGTGATGGGACATTTAAAGTCCATTGTTTACGCAACTCCTGTTCTTGAATTTATTATAAGATAGTGTATTGTAAAAGGATGTGAGCAAATATGTAACACCTCAGTGCGACAAAGCATGGAAAACATGCTCAGAGGATGCATCGAAGCAGGACACCATTTTAAACAATTTTTGTAACAAAATGTTTTGTCTTGTGTTTTTGTTTGTTTCAGTCCAACTTTGTTTTGTTTAGTCATATTCTCTGTTTTGTTGGATTTTTTATTAATTGAACAGTAAAGTTTTTTCTACCTCAAAAACTAAGCATTTCTAGACCAATGTGTGTATTAACTTTTTTTTTGTTTGGTCAATGGAAATATGCCCCTAAAATATTCGATACTGATTAAAATACGCCCTGTAGAGCAAGGCATTGCTTGCTTGTGTCATGTTCACAAGTATGGCCTTAAAAATAAAGATATGAATTCCACTCAATTATACTTTTAACATTAATATTATTTTGAAAAGTATGACTGCTTTTAATTGGATGGTTTAAAGGGGGATAGTTTTAGTGTTTAATGCTGCTCAAGTTAATATATTTAGCTTCTAAGAGCTCACAAATGCTCAGTACAGGAAACTTAGAAAATATTATTAGATTTACATTGGGATCAATAAAAACCAATTTTTGTTTCATACTTATATTTAAAAATAATAATACTTGCTCTAGCAAACAAATCTAATGCAAAGATTCAATAATATCAGAAGTGAGACATTTTCTTCAAAGATATATGTTTTCCTTTAAATTAAATTTTATTTAAACTACCAAGGTTGGTAATTTATTTGAAAAATAAATAACTAATCTTACATTATTCAAAGTTTGTAAATATGCTATTATTAGACTATTGATAATGTTTAGGTTAAAATGAAGTAAATTTAATCTTGATACTGTACAGTTAAAAAATGTAATAAATTTAAAAAAGCATGTTCTTCAGTCATGAGCTATTTACCTCGTTTGTGGGTGTGTGCAAAGCTTCGAAATGCAAAACTTTGAGGCTTAATCTACTTGTTTCAACACCCCCAATATCCTTAACATATTTGAAACATGTTGAAGTAAGAATAAACTTTAATATATTATAAACATATTTAAAATATCTCACTATACATAATCATTTATAGAAAAGCTACTAAACATCTGCTTCGGTGGCTGCATAATCTAAGGTGCTACTCTTGCAATAGACTAGTCTGCCGATGATGGGGAGACCGTATTTCAATTTTGGTCAGGTCTAATGAGGGTGGTTTATCCTAAATGGTTTCCCTCACTCTTTCTAGTAAATGTTGTTACACTTCCTCCAAATTCAACCTTCCTTCTTCCTAACCCATTAGCTTAATAAGTACATAGGCATACAATCCAAATGCGTCGTAAGATGCAGTACTTAAAAAATGCTAATGAACCATATTAAAACACAGACTAGTGATTAAATGACTTCTATAACATCAGAATAGATAAACTCTGATATGTCATTATAAAGGAATATACTGTGTTTTGTGTGAATATAGAATAAAACACCTTGACAGGGATTTTAACACCGGCCATCTGCCTTATGTGTTGACTGCTCTACTGACTGAGCACAAATACTCCATTAACAAGGTGGCCACAGAAATTCCTTTTCCAGGTTTTCCATACAAAATATTTAATTTTCCCCTGATAATGTTTTACCCGTTTGTATAACTGTTGGCCGCTAAGTATGAATTGATCATCCATCAATGGCACACATGTTTGAACTGATATTAATTGTCTGTGACCTGCACTGGTGAGCATGTTGACAAAGGTGTCAGTCCCAAAGATGGGGAGGTCCAGGCTCAAATGCACATAATTTGTTATTCCACCTAAACCTAAACAAAGTTTACACACATATGCATTAGATGACCTTGGTTCAGGTTAAGAAAATAATCAAAGTAACACAATGTGTCTGAAGGTTATTATTAGTTTACTTTATCTATGATTGCCATTGTATACAATAATGGAAATGAGTTAACAAAGAAAAATAATGTCTTTCTTGTTTTGATAAAATAATGATGCTGCCTAATCTTCCCAGTTTTATATTCAAATTCCCTGACTATTCCAGGTTTTCCAGGTTTGTGGCCACCCTGATTAAAATGTCATCTGAAAATATATGATTGGTTTTTCTTGTGACCTTTGCCTCTCTATATATGCACTTACGGATGAGTTTAAAAATAGTTGAGGTGAGTTTTATATGCAACACTGTCCCATTCCATTCGAGTTTAAGGTAGGTGTTGTCTTGTATTTAGTATAGCGCTGCACTTGACATGTACTAAGATTTACAATGAAACTGGCTCTATGTGTTATGTGACAACAATAGAAACCTCATCTTCAACTTCGTTTTGCATTTAAAAAGTGACCTTACCACACACCTAGTGATTTTTGTTGTGTTTTTTTTTCTTTTCAAAAGACATAATTATTTGAAGTTTCTAATTCAATATCACAAATGAGTAAGAAGTTTCAAAACATATTTTTAAGGTTGTCTACTTATATTTCCTCTGACAGAAATGAATAACTTTTAGAAAATACAAAATAACAAAATTTATTTAGCTATAAATATACTATACAGTATACACAAATACATACCACACTAAAGGGTTTACAACTATATTTACATTATTTAAAAAAGATCATTTAAATACTTTCTGACAAGATACTAAGTTATTTTAAGTCACTTCATTTGAAAGAAAGTAAACTTGATATTTAATATAAAAAAACTAGTAGTAAAATGAGAAAAAAAAGGTTGTAAAATACTTATTTTTACATACTTCTGAAAACAAAAGTATATTAAATATATTTGAATATCAAGGTTCAACAACTAAATGTGTTTGATTGGTAAGAATGTAGCTGTGGTAAGTAACACTAAGTTTTGCAATGAAAATTAAATATGTTCCAGAATGACTTTAGTTGGAATAGCTGTTATTCGCATATTTTCAACACATTCCACCAAAAGAACACCCTCATCTTTAAGTCATAAATTCACAATTTTTTTTCAAAAATGACTTGATAGTTCATAGCAATAGTTCTCAATAAATTAGCTACAATTTATTTTCTAAAATATATTTTTTAATCCAATAATACAATTTCTACCGTAAACTTTGTAAATGAGAATAAATAGTTTTGAAGGTGTCAATAGCTATACAATTCATTTTACACACAAACACAATCTGATGTATGGTAGGTGTTAAACAGGATTAATAACTTTCAAAGGAAAAAAAAGTTTACATCATAAATTAGTGGATACTTGACCCTCTACATGTTTTTTTCCAGCTTAAATTATGAAAAGTGACTACACTTATTCTGGTCTTATTTAAAACCACAAACACTTAAAAAATAAATGCATACATTGTTATATATAAATTAAATTAAATGACAAGATAAATACATAAAATAGATACAATATTTAGGACTCAAAAGGTATTCAACACAAGGGAACTCTTCAAAATTCAGCACAACTAGAATACAATACTTGAAATTAATTATAATTGCCCATTTAGTTTGTCTGAATTATCAGATACCGGTGCACAGAGTTTGTGGCAATACAAGCTCAGTCAAGCTAGAATGTGTCAACTAATCATAGAATATACAGAAAAAAAAGGTTGTGGCAATACAAGCTCAGTCAGTCCAGAATGTGTCAGCTAATCATAGAATATATACAAAAATAGTTTATTTGGTCAAATTTTTAACATGAATCAAACAAATAGGAATATTCTAGCACTGTATAATAAACTAGCCTGTAAAAAAATAAGTTAACCACATTATGTAGTGCCCACACAAATATCCCCATAAGTAAACAACACACCACAAGATTTATGTATCATAAAATATTTTTAGATATTAGTCCCAGTTAAAGCTATGGAATTAAAGTATGTTTCAAGGATAATACCGCAAGGGAGAACAAGGAAGAGATGGGAGGAGCAGATAACAGCAAGTGTGTGAGTGAGAGGAGAAGAATGGTGCAAGGATGGAGGAAGACTAAACTTACCCGACCCTAGAATGGAAACAGTTCGTGATGATGATAAATCTGATAAACAAATGAACAACATGATGTCAAGGACTTTAGTTGGCCTTTTTTCCCCCACCGTTAAGGTTTTGTTTAGCTTACCAATGAAGCTTTATTAAGATATGCAATGACCATTTGTACTTTGCAAGATAACAGAGCTTTGTTTCTCTTTTTTTATAACAAGCTGAAAATAGTACATTGTTTAGGCCATGAATTACATGACTGGTGAGAATTTGGAAAACATTTGGTGGAGGAGAAAAGGTATAATTTTATTTTATTTTCAAATTTTTTTTTTAAGCTTCTTACTCAAAACAAGATCTTTGATAGTATGCGTGCGGGTGAAAATTCCCTCTATACCATACACTTTACAAGGTGCATACATCTCTGAAATGATTTCAAATAAATTTACATTCTTAATATTTACTGTTCAACATATGTGTGTCGACCTCAATGATCATGAGGTAAGGTGCTCGCTCGCCTCAGGAGCTGATGTTTGTGGGTTCAAAACCAGCAGAGGTTAACGGACTTTTGTAGAACTTCCATGTCAATTGTGGCATGTAAAAGAACCCTGAAAGGTATGGGAAAATACCTTTCTAGGCAAAATTGTTAGGCCCTTTCATGCTCGCTCATAGAAATTCAGTGTGGAAGACAACGAGGAACCATCATATTTTCTGGATTCTGTTATTGCATGGGTACCAGATGGTGCAGGCAGCACTAGTCAGCCAAACGTCTAAGTGTATGTCTTATGGTTGTTGAATTATGAAGAAAAATAAGAATAAAATGTGTGCTCTAATTTTATAATGGGGAAATTTAGGACAAAGGTGGGAGGTATATTTAAACTGGCATTATAATGATTTCTAAGGTTCTGTATTAAAATTACAAACACATTAGTTATAGTCTGTTAAACTAAACGTATGCATAAGTACTGTGAGGGAAAGTTAAATATACATAACCTAGTAGGATTCTGATAAACACTTTTAGAAAAGGAATACCATTTTAATTTTTAGGTCAACAATGATTTCATTTTACTATTTTATTTGTATTATTTAAAAGGTATTTTTAATATAGCTATCAAACGTGACAGCCGACACATGATTGAAGTAGGAATATATTAAAGTAATTTCAGTAACTTTTGTAATTGCTTGCTATCAGAAACCTACTACCCAAGTAGTGAAACTTTCCTTGAGTGACATCGAAAACTAACAGATTCATATCTATAACGGACAGTTTAAATTTTCCCAACAAAATAACACGGGCTCTTAATGAAAAACACCTTTCTCAATAAAAGGACACAAGACTGCTAAAGATGAAGTAGAAATTTACCTTAAATAAAAAACCATAAAAAAGACACAAAAAAACAACAGACAAAATTGTTTAACTTATTAGGCTTATCAATGAAATCATGTTTAAGTTTTTGGTTAGTAGATGAAACATATTTAGTTTATTTTGAGGCAAATATAAACAATCTTTCCATTAAAAACCTTTCTATTTTGTGATGAAGTGAGAACAGTGACTTATGTTTGTCATTCCTGCAGCTATGTTTTATAGAAGTGTTAATTCAATAGGCATATTGTACACTGTATTTTCTTTAATTTTAGTTGTCTAGAGGTAGATTAAATATACAGTACAGTACCGGTACTCATACTGTAGCGTGTACACATCCTTTTTTGTTCACATATTGTTTTGAGTAATATCGAAACTGCACAGTAATTAACCATGGTTATACAGTATATAATACTGTACACTTTAGTAATTAGATTTTTATAATATACAGTATAACTGCCAGAATACGGCTGTATAAAGAATAAACTATGTACACTCCACTTACCCTGAAAGGTAGGGCTCCTCAGTCTTATTTCAACGTTTTATGCTATGATCCTATCTTAAATAAGTTGCATCATAGTGGTACTATACAAGATAAGCTTCCTACCTTTCAGAATAAACAAAGAATTCAAATAGTATGATTAAAAAAAAATCGAACACATTTTAATACATTAACATTCATCTTATTAATATCAGAAGGTGTCCGCTATTAAGAGATTTCACTGTATAACATCGTATTAAACCTTACTAATCAGGGAACATTTTGAAATGACCAATGCTACATGAATCTAAACAAGAACATAACTTATTGATCACATAACTTCCAGCCTTGCCATAACCTTAAGATGGACAAAACACTGGCTCAGTACATGACAACTCTAGACAATCGTTTCTAACGCATGAGAACTGAGAAATAGGAGACTAAACATGGATAAAAAGATAAATTGGTTCTTTCAAGGTTTTTAGCACCATGTCATGCTACCTGTCCAGGTTATATTATGTTAGATCTTTCTTTCAACTAAGACTACCCTTGTCGACGAGGGAAATATGTTGTGGAAAAAAATCCAACAGACCTAGCATCTAGTTCTGTACTTAAAGCTGGTTTACCTTCACAAACTTAATAAGGCAGCCTCAAGTGGGCCCCTAGCTGCACAAGTAGTTCCCTGGTTTAAGTGACTTCAGGAAAGAAGGGTTATGAGGTATGAAACACATTCAATTTAAAGTTATTACTACTTGAAAAATAGCCATTGTTACAAGAACAAGATTTTGAACCTTGGACTCGTTTATTTTGTTTATTAAAGTAGCCTTACCAGTTATGCTACATTAGGTAGAACTGTGTAAAAGAAGTGTACATAAATATAGTTGCTGAGCACCAAGTGTTATTTTTCATTCCTCTCGACATAGTTGGTTATTTACAATAAAAAAAGGAACATTAACTACATCCGATATCACTGTGGAGGGAACTGCAGGTCTTATGGAGAAAAGCTTTATCTCTGCTCTCTCTTGAATAAATGTTGCCAAATCTCGTCGCTTTAAGTTACAGTATCTCAGAAGGTGGTGTGTTGGGGTAAGGAGCTAATCGCAACTTTGATGAACAAGCGTTGCAAAACTTATCTTATTAAGAAAGAATGGCCACACTTAAACAAGAAAATGACTACACTACAAACAAAAACTGACAATGCTGTTTCCCAACAGTAGCCATGCAGATCCTTCAGGGATGATATCAAGTGTAAGCAAGCTTTTTGTTGAGTTTTTTCCTCCAAGTAAAAACCATCTTGTATAAATAAATTTGTTTATGAGGTATGAACTCATTTTGAATACATTTGGAAAATAATTATGCAGCAAATGATCATACTCTTTCTAACTTTGGAAATTTAAACTTATGAGATTAACTCTTCTTTAATTTCAGGGATTATTTCTAACTATTATTATGATAAAAGTTTTGTTCCGGACAAACATACCTTAAAGTAGCTGAACTGATTTAGGGTACCATCTTATTAAACCTCCTTTAAGTAGATCGACGGTCCTCCAATACTTTCCAGCGGACAAGTTCCATGGCCGCTACTGCATCTTCCGAACTGTCATGGCCACCGACGTCTTCCTGAATAACTTTCATGAGTATTTCTTGTGCTAGATTCTTCAAACTGCGCTTGAATGGTGGGCCCATCCGATGAGGGAACATCACGCTTGTGTCCACCACCGTATTGTGGACTATCTTCAACGCCTTAAAGTCCGAGTCTAAGCTGTGGCCCACCAAAATAGTCTTATTGCTGAACAACCCGAGCAATGCGGCTTGCACATCAAAAATTGTCGTAGACACATTTTCCAAATCTTCATGGGTGATTCCACTGAACCTCGTGTTGCAGTCCAAAACAATGTTTTCGGGTTTAACGAGTGTCTCATAGACGCAGCGGAGTTCCGAATCTATCACAGTAACTCGAGCTAGCTCTAGACCCATTGAAGTGTACACCATCTCACAATCCAAGGCATAGACCCCATAGTCTCCATCTGATGGAGGTGGTTCCTTTGAAAATGTTGTGACAAATCCTCTGAGATCATTGGGATCATAATATTCAGTGACGTGGCAACCTGCGGTGCAACAGCCAACCGACCCAGACTCTGTCTTGCAACACCAATACCGCGACTCTAGAGCCCCTTTCAGCTTCATCTTGATCGCACGGCCCGGGTGATAGATGCATTGCTCTTCCACTGTTGCTAAACCATGTTTATTGACTTGGTACACCGTGTTACATCTATTGCAAATACGCCGGAAAGGATCAGGGCATTGAGCAGGTGGTTTCCTCATCGGTTGGACTGTAACAATACCTTTCTCAGTGGGATGTGGTCGTGGGAAACCGTTACTAACCAGCTCTTCGTCTGTAAGTATGTACTTTTCAAGTGACTCATACATATATTTGATTTCAGTCGAATGTGGTTGTTTTTTTGTTTTTTCCACACTCCAAGAACCTTTTGTACCAGGTTTCCCAGCCAATACAGATGCATGAGAAATTGTACGGTTTTTTGCTGAAGAGGATGATGCTTCACCATTGTCATCACCTATAAGAGTACGAACTTCATGGCGTATATGTTGTATCAGTGCCACCATGCGATTGGTGTATAAAGTACGTAGGGAACTCCGCTCAAAGACACCTATCTCATCGGCTATGGACTTGTCATAGGCTTCTCTTGTACTCATATGCTTTGAGTATTCCATGAATAAGGCTTCAAGGTGTTTCTGGCGTGTTAGGAGCGGTATAGAAGGTTTAACAACACCCTCCGTGATACTTGGCTTTATCAACACCTCAACTGATGGTGTATGCGCTTGACGCTTAGATCCTTTCGGAACAGACTGCGCAGTTGTGTAAGTATTGGTACTGGTGGACGGTACAGCATCAGGAGCAAGCCTAGTCTTGTTTTCCGCCATTTGGTTTGTCAATCTGTTTTTCCATAAATTTTGAACTCTATCCTTGGCATTAAGCAGGAGGGAAACATTCGCTACATGCGCAATTCGTACACGGCCCATAGGAATGGTTGAAGTCACTCCACTTTCCTGCCTGGGATTTACTGGGTTAGTAGTAGAACTTAATCTACGTTCAGGGTTTGAGAGGTTTTTATCACATTCCTCAGATTCAATCGTTTCTAGAGAGGCATTTTCCTTTGCTTTAATAAATCTCTCCACAAGGACCCTTGTTGGGTTGACGACAGGTTTTTTCGGTTCTGTAACACGCCTATTGTTTATAGGCCTTGTAGAGGTTTCTGCCCCAGCATGAGCTACTCGTCGTTTCAATGGAATTCCACCATCATCAACAACTTCCTCATCCTCATTTTTTTTCTTTTTCCGAGATCCATGGGAAGTTACATTCTTTGGTTCGTATTCTTGAAATATTCTGTAGCATTCATCCGTGATCGCTTCTTCGTTGGATTCTGACTCCTCACTGTCAGAAATTATAATTTCTGCGTTTGAAACATTATCATCAGTGTTGGAGACATTATCATCAGTCTCAGAACCATCATAGTGGCTTCCAGTGACAGAATGGTCCTGTATGTCATCGTTTGATGGGGTGGTTTTAGAGTTGGCTTCGTGGGATTTGTTTCGAGTTTTACTTTTGCCAGAAGTGTGTTTTTCCTTGTCATGTCTTTGTTTGTCTTTAGAACTTGAATTGTTTGATGATCTAGAAGTGTGTCTAGATGAGGTACTGTGTTTCGAACGTGAGCTTGAGGTAGATCGTGAACTTTTACTTTTATTTTTGATAGGCCTACTGACAGAGCCCTCTTTTTTCGAGCTACGTTCTTTGCGACTTCTTGAGCTATGATTACTTTTGTATTTATCATTTTCTTTACTCTTTTCATCTTTAGAATGCCTCGATGATTTACTACTATGTTTGGATTTGGAATCTTTGTTTTCAGAGTCCTTAGAATGTAATTTTTTTTTGTCATCTCTTTTTGTTTCTTTATTTCTGTCTTCTCTATGCTTATTAGAACGTTTATCTGTTATTTTAGTTACCTTGTAGTCTTTACTGCTTTTTGAATGTTTATTCTTCGATTCAGATATTTCTTTGCTACCCGATTTACTAGATTTTTTCTCAATGATTGATTTACTCTTAGTTACATTACTATGCTTACTATCGCCCGACTTAGATTTAATATCTACTTGTATTACAGTGGAATCTTGTACAGCCTCTTCATCAGTTAGTTTAGGTGAAACCTTTGGCAAGACACCATCTTGAGAATCATCTTCTTCCTCGGCTTGGAGTATTTCATCCAAAATGTCAAATTGACTATTCCAGTCTTCCCCATTACCCATAGCATCAGCTTTCGCCGACTTGGCAGAAGGCACGTATTGTGTTTGTGGGAAGGGTTTCAGTCCAACGGGACTGTATTCCGGTTCGCCAACATTACATTTGTCACTCGGTTGGTAGGTTACGGTTGTAGAGTCTGCCCCAGAAGGCACGTAGCCAGGCTCACAGCTGGCAGTCACTTTGTCGCTGGGTTTGTAGTCCAACGTTGAGGCTTCGTCTTCCCTGATAATGCTCAATGGTACATAGTCATTCGAAGAGAGGGATAGACTTGACATAGGGCTAGGAGTATAAGAAATAGGTGGGGAAACTGCACCATTAAAAAAGGTTGCATCTTCAACACTTGGATTATTGGGATTATAGGTAAGACGGATTTTTGTTTCCTTAACTCTTGGACTATATTCTATTTTTTTCTTTCTTTTACGTGCAGGTATATCTAATTCATCATTTACAGTTCGGCGCTTAGCTTCTACTTTACTTTCTTGAACACTAGGAGAGTATGGAACAGGGATGTGACGCTTCTTTAGTTCCGCGATTGGTGTCGGTTTGTAATATGGGATACCTGAATTTTGCGAATAAACTTTCGAGGCTGGCTGAGAGGTGGAGGGGTTTAACTCTTCCACAACTTTGCTCAGCAATGATGTTGGGAGGTTTAGACTACTAACATTTGTAACAGTTGGCAAGACATCTGATGATGACTGTAAAACTTTCTTTACAGCCTCCGAAACTAATTGTAAAATATTGTCATTGTTGTTTACTGTTAACGATGCAGTAGGTTCTGCAGCTAAACTAATATCAGAGGCATCTTTTCTCACATGACGAAAGTGACAATAGGGTCTTTCGCACAGACCACTGTCAAAAAACGGGCAGTTAATACTTTTGAAATATCCTGTGGATGGTAGCATTTTGAATATCAAAATTTGTACACAAATTTTGATTGACCCTTAAAATCGAGATGGTTTATACTTCTTGAAAATTTGCATGGAGCTAAAATTCGTCGACTTGAAAAGGATCATCGCATTTAAAAGTTTGTTTTCATACCGATTAATCTGGTGTCCCAATAAATACACTATCTAAATAAGTGCCACCACATTGAATTATAACGTAGCCTACGTATAGAGCATAGCATTATTGTACTAAAATTGAAAATTCATTTTTAATTAATATTAATATACATGTTCATCTTAGTTTTATAATGAAATCAATATAATAATATCATCAAATACCAGACTGTTTATAATCATAAAATACATAACCAATGTGTTATGGTAAACTCAACGCAAAGCTCAGGAAGTAGTTATAATTTCAAATTTTCACAATCAATTTAATTTAAATTTAGGACCATTTCACTTATATAATTTAGTTCACATTTCCCACAGACTCTAACCTTAATTTCTTTGTGAATATTATAAAGTTAATTCCTTTTGTGTTTTGTTCTTTACACAGTTTTCTTTTACACTGCTTCCACTGTGCTAAAGTTAAGAATATTTCCAATTAGGCTAAAAACTAGCTTTATTTTAAAGTAAAAATATTTAGAAATTTTTGTTGGAAAGTATATGTTTTAAATTTATTCTTATTTTATTTTGAAAGATTAATAGGATGTACAAAATATATAATTTATATAATCTTGATTTTCTGTAATTCAGTAAAGACATTTGTTTTTGTAATGTTGTTTACTCTGCGCAATAAAAGCGGTCTTCGTGGTAATGGCTGGTATTTGCGGCTTTATTTGATACGTTTTTGTCAATATATATAATTAAGTTTTTGTGTGATCTTACATAATAATACTATTGAAAAAGCTTGGGTTGAGTTGTAACAACTATATCCACGACTAGTCCATATATTTATAGCTTATAGTTTGTGAAAGTGAGCTGTAAAATCAACGACAATGTCGATCGGCGTCCCTATCAAGGTTTTACATGAGGCAGAAGGACACATTGTAACATGCGAGACGACGACAGGCGAGGTTTACCGCGGCAAACTTGTGGAAGCCGAAGACAACATGAACTGTCAGATGGTCGAGGTAACTGTTACATATAGAGATGGTCGAGCCGCCAAGTTGGAGAATGTCTACATCCGCGGTTCGAAGATAAGGTTTCTCATACTCCCAGACATGCTAAAGAATGCGCCCATGTTCAAAAGACAAGGGAATAAAGGTGGCCAGGGGGGCGCTGGCCGTGGTAAGTCAGCAATTTTGCGAGCTCAAGCTGCTCGTGGAAGGGGTCGTGGTGGTCGTGGTGGTCGAGGGGGCATGGGTTGGCAGGGAGGCCAAGGAGGTTCTGGCGGTGGGGGTCGAAGAGACTATTGAGAGTAACCATTCTGGAAAAACTTGGACACGTTCCTCTATGTTTATGTATCATTGTGGAGGCATTGTCTGAAAAAACAATTGTGTGTTCTTCATACTTTTTTAAAACAATACGGTATATTCTTCAGAATAATAAATTTATTGTTTAGTTCCCATTACTTTATTATTATTATTTTGCTGTGTATTACTTGAAATGGATTTAAATGGTAGGTATGCAAATCACATTTTAATCAAACACTATGCTTTCACTACATTGGTGATGGTACTCATCTCCTTTTGTCATTCCACATTATTTTCCTTGTCATACTTACTATAGGTACAGTAAGGTAAGAAAACAGATAACCGTATAGAACCAATATTAATGCCGTGGGGGATGAAACCCAAGAACCGTATCTTTTAGGTTAAGCCTTCGTATTTTTTTTAAACCCCGATATCAATTTATAAGTTACTAGATATCGTTAGATTCACAAAAGTGCAGGGAATTCAGTGTTTCTAAATTCAAGATTATTAAAAAACCTCCATTATAATGAACCATTCAAAACCAAACTAACCTAGGTAATGGGGTGACCCTCATCTAGGACCTATTAAAGCTGAATTCACACGTACGCTGAACGCTGAACGCTGGTGCAGCTGTTTACATACACTCAGAAAGTTGGGAATTTCTGTTTACCCATGATGCATTGAAATGTCAAACATAAAAACGTAAATATTACAATCAGTGCAAGTTACTTTATTTAAAATAAAGTGTGATATTTTACTTACTGCCTGGGTTTGATTTTATCATTGATAAACCTCATGGCTTCCATTAAACTGTCGTTTTTAAATCATCACTTTTGAGACAAGCCTTAGTGAGAATGGGAGCTGTGTTTATAAATAACACATGTTTGAAAGTTTGCACATGCACTGATCAGATCTTCTTGTCAGGTTTTCTGTAGAAGCAGAAAGTTGGGAATTTCTGTTTACCCATGATGCATTGAAATGTCAAACATAAAAACGTAAATATTACAATCAGTGCAAGTTACTTTATTTAAAATAAAGTGTGATATTTTACTTACTGCCTGGGTTTGATTTTATCATTGATAAACCTCATGGCTTCCATTAAACTGTCGTTTTTAAATCATCACTTTTGAGACAAGCCTTAGTGAGAATGGGAGCTGTGTTTATAAATAACACATGTTTGAAAGTTTGCACATGCACTGATCAGATCTTCTTGTCAGGTTTTCTGTAGAAGCACTGGGAAAGTTGAACTCATTTCTACTTGAGCAGTGTGGGCTATGCTGGCCATGCGGACCTATTTTGATTGGATTAGAGTTGTCACGTAACCAAATATTACCACTACTGTCATTTTACAGCAAACGTGTGAATCCACAGTAACAACTACCAGGAACAAATTAATATTATTGGAAAAATTTGTAAAACTTTACGACCGAAGCTTTACATATAAAATAGAGCTTTATAACACCACTGACAACACCAGAACCATAATAGGTAAATTTAGAAACAGTACAAATCAGTAATTTATGAATAGGGGCCAATTATCAAATCCCATACAAAGTGATTTGACATGCTGGCTGACAGGTGGGTGGGACACCTAAGATAATATCATAATTTAAGTATCAAATTCTTATTAGGCCTAACATGCAATGATCATCTGTAGCGACCACACTTCACTCTCTCTCTTGCAACAGATGAATTTCTTGTTTAAGTGGTTAAACTTAACCAACCCATAATTTTCTTATCTAATATAAAATACTCTTGCCCTTTCACTAACCACTTTACATCTAGCAAACTCACACAAGGCTCCATTAGAACTAAACTGAAAACTTGGTAAAGATTCAAACGGATACGCCCACCGAAATTTAAATATTAAAATAACTGGTAATGTATATTTAAAGGCTAAATAATGCACATACATACTATATTATTACTTACCTTATCTGACTTGACCTAACCTTGCTACTATTCAATTTTCTAATAAATTAGAATCTCAATATTTACAAACCATATAACTCGAACGGTAGTAAGACTGTGCTAAAAACACACAAAATAAAATTTTCACTTAGTATTTAAGATGATCAAGGATCATGATTCACACCATGTGTTCATGTTTACTTCTGATTTTGGTGAGTTGTCTAAATGTTGTAAAAAATAAAATAACTTAAAATAAATAGTATTATATAGTACAGTTTCCTTGTGAATATAATGATGCTGTTATTAAGGACATTCTATCTTAAGCAAAATACAGTGTATTATATGGTAAAGTGCTTAGGCATCATTCTCAAACTGAACAGACCCATATTGGCACCATTTGGGTTATACGCACTTACGCTAATGTGCAATGGTAAGGTGATTGTGAGATGAAATGGAGGAGCTACAGTTTAACGTGGGATCCGAACCACGGTGGAGGCCTGCCATTCCTCAAAGGAAGGGCTTGGCAATCAGATAAATCTGTGCCGGGACCGAGGATTGAACCTCGGACCCTCAGCACAGAAGTCTGACACCTTACCCCTAGACCACCAAGTCACCTGGCACCAAAAGTATTTCAGTAGGCATGTAATAGTTTATATTTTTATTCTAAACTATTCCAACCTAACAAAAACTAACTTCATGCATCAACATGTTTTCCTTCAAATATGTTTCACTCAAATGCCATACCTACACATGAACATACCATTTGGACCCATGGTCATATTAGATGTCATTCCTTCTCATTAAAAATATTTCCAAAACGCTATATATATTTTAACAATATTACCTATTCCAAGTTACCTGTAATTAATTTTTTAAATTTATTAATGCATAAAAAGCCAGATTTTGCTAAGTTTAAATGTAAACATAGGCCTATTAATTTTTGTAGGGTCTACCTACACCTACCTAAATATTTCTGACACCATTTACATAGGTAAGCCTAACATACATTAAACAGATAAATCTGTGCCGGGACCGAGGATTGAACCTCGGACCCTCAGCACAGAAGTCTGACACCTTACCCCTAGACCACCAAGTCACCTGGCACCAAAAGTATTTCAGTAGGCATGTAATAGTTTATATTTTTATTCTAAACTATTCCAACCTAACAAAAACTAACTTCATGCATCAACATGTTTTCCTTCAAATATGTTTCACTCAAATGCCATACCTACACATGAACATACCATTTGGACCCATGGTCATATTAGATGTCATTCCTTCTCATTAAAAATATTTCCAAAACGCTATATATATTTTAACAATATTACCTATTCCAAGTTACCTGTAATTAATTTTTTAAATTTATTAATGCATAAAAAGCCAGATTTTGCTAAGTTTAAATGTAAACATAGGCCTATTAATTTTTGTAGGGTCTACCTACACCTACCTAAATATTTCTGACACCATTTACATAGGTAAGCCTAACATACATTAATTTATGTGGTTTCTCGTGATCGGTCTGTGTGACAGTCTACTTTGTGTAAACTCATTAGAAAATTATAACTTTATCCTGGGGCTTAGGTGAGCGTGTTTTTGACTTTAAAGGCCTAGTTCAAAAATCTACAAATGATTTTTATATTATAATTATTTGATTTTCCATATTTTTAATGTATGCAATAATACAAATAAAAGGTATCATACTGTACAATGACAAAAAAATCTGTAACTACACAGGAGATGTGTACCAGCCCCATGCTATTATAGTTTTATGTCTCGTCTACATACTCCATACCTGTCTTGTACTTTGTCTGTAAGATATAGACTACCTACAGTAATATTAATGTGCACAAAAAGTTCCTCTCCTGACGTTGGTACTGGTACTCCTTAAAGTCGTACAAAGGTTGGTACAACTTTAACTCTCTAAGAACCGGTCGGTTACTCCGAGCGGTTCCAAGGATACAAATACAGGTAAACAAATATGTGAATATTGACGACGTTAAAGGAAACAGATTACCTTTTTCTAAACGTATATATTTATTTTAAAATACCTGATTTTTTAAAAACAGTAAGTTTTAGAATATCTCAATAAATCAAGATTTGTCATTTTAATTAAAAATAACAAATTCCAAATAAAATTATGAAAATGCTGATAGCCTTTACGGAACTTGATGAGTTTGATTGGACAAATTGTTATCCTTTCTCATTCATTGAAACACTATCCCATGACCATAATGTTTAGCGAGATTGAGAAATTTTAAAGACTATTACATGTCAAGGACAGGATATGGAGTTAAAAACTAATGTAGACCAGGTTTTAATGGAGTATTTACATTTTGAGTCCATCTTGATTAACGATTGTATTCGAAATCTTGTCGAATTTGAATTGCTATAATTATAATTTTCTTGTCAATAGCTAGTAAGTTTTTTGTTTTTTTATTTTATCTAATAGGTAACACATTTCAAACCAGATTTTAGTTTCAAATGTGGTATTATTTACTTTCAAATGGACTTTAATATTTCCCAACTAAGACTAGAATATTTAATTCAACTAAGTTTATACTGTGCAGAAGTTAATGTTCTAATTTAATCAATATGTAATCTTTTTCTTGACGTTTGTTAAAAGTGTCCTTCTACAATAAGTAAGAATATATGTTAAATTTATCATAATTAAACTTTCCACAAAACAAAAAATATTCATACCTTTTTCCGCTGATCCAAACTTTTTTGCCTCTAAATTAGAGTTTATCTTAATATATTTTACATCATATTGTTGCATGCGATATATACAGTCAGCACCAGTAGTTTAAATAAATATCAATTTAGGCTTAGTTGAGCGTTATTCTCAACATTTATATAAAAGGCAGGGCTTGAAAAAAAGCTTCATCTGCTCGTTTGTGATGGAAAATTTTTGCTTGACGAGTAAAAAAAAAGTTCTTTATTGTTAATTTCATTATGGTTGAGCTGGATCCTTCATAAGCCATCGTGTAGATATGACTACCTAACGACTCTCACAAGATTATTATCAATATTTTAGTTTGAATAGATCGGACTGTACATAAGCTATGGATATACTCGGTGACTCCCAAATGTGAATGTCAATATTATTATTCGACTAAAGCATAGATAAGCTATTGGTATGACCAACTAGTGATTCTCTTGCAGGTAATATTGGTATCTTATTAGGGGTCAAGGGCGATTTAGAGATAGGCAGTATATAAATCAGGGTTGCCAATATTGAAATCATTTGGACCTCAAAAAACAACGAAAATAAGGAATCACAAGTAACATTTGGCATGTCTTGTCAAATTCTTATCTTGTTTATTTGCGGGCGAGGGGTGAAGAAATGGCACAAAAGAATCTGTTTTATTTTTTTCAAATTAGACCCTAATAAAATATATTTTGGTTTGGTATGCAGTGTTACATGGAAATAAAAAGTGAATGAGTGCCTGGTTTAAATTTGTTAACATAAACTGTGGGGCTATAGTCTTATAATGCCGACAGGTGAAATGTTTGACTGACTGGTGAGCCACCCTAACATTTTTTAAGACCTGATACTAGGTCTAACTAAATTCAAGAAAAGTTAAATATAGTCTAAGGTTTGTGGACTTTATTCTTTGGGGTGACTACAAAATGAATTACTCAAAAGTCAGTTACATTAATTTTGTAGATTCCACTCACTTCTTAATATTGACTAAACTGTTTAGTCTTACACACAACCTAATCAAATTAGATCAACAGATTGTAGGGATTTAAAAGTGTATATTCATCTATCACTGGATTTACCTCATTTAACGGTGTACAATAGGTTGTTGTGCCTCACTGTTCAGTCGGCCCTTGTCTCTTTCCTCCGCACTTGCACAGGCCGCGCCACCCACCCTCTCTACTGCCTGGACCGCTCCACAGTCCATGTTCTTGAAGCCGTCCGTGACAAGCTCACCTCTATACACAGCGCCAAACAGAACTCCTGCCTCTATTGGCTCGCATGATGGGCACTATCCCTCCAATTTGCACGCACCAATGGGAAGCCCCTGTTTCTCCCATTGGACAAGGCCAGGCAGCAGTGGAGGGTATTTAACACGGTGATTCCTTGGTCTCAAGGCTAGTCAGCCAGTCGCCTCGGTCAATCAGTGGTGACCCACCTGGGTGTACCATCCATACGAAAGAGCTTATTAAATTGTCTTATGTTATGAAAGAGCAATTTGTTTAACCCTCTCTCTCCACCCTCACCATACCTCCCACCGCGACTCACGTTGCCGGAACTGCCTCATGTTCCACCGCGACTCACGTTGCCGAAACATACTTTCCGTTCCACCGCGACTCACGTTGCCAGAACATCCTTCCGTTCCACCGCGACTCACGTTGCCGGAACATCCTTCCGTTTCACCACGACTAGCGTTGCCGGAACATCCTTCTGTTCCACCGCGACTAACGTTGCCGAACACACTCGCCAACCTTTTTTCTACCCACGCGTGTCTGACCACAACGTCTCCGTCGTCGTGACATCAACTACATAAACCAGTTACCCTTGAAGTCGAAGGGATGGATAACAAGGTGTTCCAATAATACCTTCATTATGTGGAAACAGGTCAGCTTCAGTGGCCGAATTGTCTAAGGCGTCACTTTCCTATTAAACTGGCCTACTGATTATGGGCAGATCGAGGTTTGATTTCTGATAAGGTGTTCTGAGGTTTTTTCCCTAGATTGTTCCCCCATTCTCCTTCCAGGCAAATGCTGTTAACTTATTTCTCAAATGCTTTCTTCCTCATTTCTACCCCATTAGAATAATTATATATGTTTATAACCTATAAACAGGTAGTAAGACATGGTGATAAAAACACTTATGTGTGGAAACATCAAGGAAGTTTGAATAAAATTAAGAATCTTAGAGCCTATTCAAAATGCTTGGTAAAAACTACTTAATCAAATAAATTAATTAAAATATTGATCCAATAGTTCCGTTCAGTTTAATTTTCTACATTTTTTTTAAACAAAAATTTGAAACTTTATATTATAGTTATTTGATATTTGCATCAAATGTGTGAGTGGCTTTAGATTTCTTGTTGAAGTCACCTTCAAGATATTTGACAAATGTGTATCGGTAAATGTGATTGTTCGGGTGTTTGTTTCTTTTCCTGGGTGAAAACACACTTGGTGTGCTGACAAATGGTGCACATATCTGGGGCGCAAATTTAACCATTTTTGGAAATCAATCTTTGGTGAATAGTGAGTAAAATTTGGTACACACGCCATGCATGACCTCACTTGCTAGAGTTGATAAAATAATGACCAATTTCCAAATTTCATCTCAAATGTGTTCCTATGGCTCATTTTATAAGAAATACACTTTTCATTTTATGTTTATACTTTCACCATTGGTCAGAATCATTGAATTAATTGTATGTTTTAATTCTTAATCTGTTAGAGGTCTACATATTAAATTGTATTGGTTTTTTAAATATCATCCTGATTGATATATTTGTGTTCAAGGAGAGCAAAAAATTCCTATTTAGTCCTTAGTTTAGGAGTTTATGGTCCCTAAACTCACTAATTTCAACACCTGACACTACTTAAATTGATTTAGTTTTAATAACCAAAGCCTTTGCACAATGCATGTTAAATTATAAACCCGTTTCCTACAAATTGTTAGTAACAATTATTGTGTATTTTATTGGGGATATTGATTGTTTATTAGTTCTGTCTTACAACAGTTCCATTCCTTTTGTCAGTGAACCCAGAATTTTATTATTTCCTTCAAGTCGTCCAATATTTGAATCCTCCATCCTAAGCTCCTCTTTCCCTCAATCTTGCCTTATAGACATCATGCAGAAGATAGTTCCTCCTAAGGATGTGTCCGAGTGAGGATAAAAGATCACTAAATCTATTAACAAAAGGAACAATGTTCGGCCTTGACCCAGAAGGTTGGGGCTTAATTTGTCTTGGCTGCATGCAGGGTGATCTTTATTTCATTTGAATATAATAGTGGCTCTCTCTCCTCCTTCCAAAATAATGCTGGTGCATTATCTCATTATTTCTCACTTGGTTAAAGTTTAGTATCCTTGGTTTGAAATGAATTGTGTAAAAACACACCATAGATATTTCACAGTTGGTAGAAGGTAAACAGTAAAGCGGGTAGGGATCCTCCAAGGACGCGACCCTATTTCAGCGCCATGCGAGTCCCAGAGCACACTGACCCGGTGTGTAACATCTGATAAGTGTTTCAGCTCAAGGTTACGAGGGAATACAATCAAAGGCAGAGAAATTCTCAACTTCAGTACGGTGATGATAGTGGAAGAGCCCATTTCTCAGGGGTTTATATGAAAACACCCTGGCTCAATTTTATTCCATATCCACATTTTACAGTCCAATTATCATAGGAAGAGCCTTTTTTCTGACTGCTTAAGGCAATACTAAATCTACTGTAAAATCATAGGCCCATGATATGTCACTTTTGATAGTGATTATTAATAAAATAATACTAATGTTGTAACATTTTTATTCATGTTGGAATTCATTGGAAAATTGGAGTGTAATGGTGGAACAAAGTCAAGTGGCTTAGCGTAGTTAGCCTGTCAATATTTTACTATGCTGATTTATTTCAACTTTTACTTTTTAATAAAGTAAGATCAAAAATTATTCTTAACTGTGAGAAATTTCAACTTGATTATAATTTCATTAATGTTCATTATAGCTGTAGTAAGGAGAAATATAAATTTATAATATACAACTACTTAAATTGATTAGAACAACTTCTTTGGTCAATTAAACAAGATAGAATCAGAACAGTAACATGAGGGTCATTTATTGAAGGAAAAATTAATTTGTTATGAAATAAGTCAAATAAAACACATACAATGACATTTATAAAAAGATCATCATTGAGATTGTTAAAGTATTAATGTTCTGCAATTAATTGGCAGAAAACTAGGAAAGAATATAAATCTGTGCTGATGCAATATTTTAAGTAGTGACAGATCATAGGATTAGCTGGTAAACAAAAGTATAGTGGAAAATGGTAATTGACTACTACTTCCACTAGTCACACTCTTATGTTAAAATAGTCTCCCACTCAGATCCTCGGGTTGCGACTACGTGAGAGTCTATTATATGATTGAAAACTATGCCGAAGTCAAACCACCGAATGACCAAATGAAGGAGAAGAAATAAAACACAAAAATTAGTTCTGCACATTTATTGAGTGAAATTTTTGTATATTCAACTGATTGCATAAGCATTTTCAATTTATTTTAATTCTTTTTACAAGATTATTAGACATAGGCACATTTTAGGATTAAAAAGAGTTGGTGTTTTAATTGTATTTACTTTGTGCATATTTTATAATTTACAAACATAAAACTTGCTATTTATATCATATTTTATTTAATTTGTTTAAAAATATATTTACAAGATTTTACAGGAATTCTATTCAACATTAAATCTACATATTTTTAATGTACTTACATCCATAAAATGCACACTTTAAAAAAATATGTGTACAATAATTGCTTTGGATTGTTATATTTTGGTTATCTATACTCTGAATATATATATATATATCACAATTATTATTGAAAAGATATGCTTCATAGATTTTATAGTGTTTTTAAGATGAAAGATATGAATAAGCCAGCCATGTTTAGGCATAATCTGCCTCTTTTCTGGTTCTTTTGAAACTGTACAGTTATAATAAGTTGTCTAATAATGGTTGCTTGAAGAGGTTAAAAACTATAACTAGTTTACACGATCACAGAAACCTCTTTGAATTGATTTGAATGAATCTAAATTAAAGCAATTGTGAAGAAAAGAAAAGTTTGTTCAAACAACAATAGTTTTGTTATCTTGCAGATATTTTTATAACGAATGTTTAACTAACCAGGGTGGAGAAGTCAGTACACCAAGCCTTCGACTCCGACTCTTATTCTACTGTCCAACTCGGGCTCCTTCACAAATGGCTGAATTATATTAATTAGTGTTTGCCGCAGTAAAATGCTCCTTACAGATGACTTTATTAGGAGCTTCTTTGGCATTGTGAATTTATATTAAAATAAATTGGTCAATCAAAATTACAAATATTGGTCTTAAAGGTTATACAAGAAGTATAAAACTAAATTATATCACTAGCAAACATTGTTATAATTTGGGATGGGCCCTTGAATTCTTCAAAGCCTTAGGGAGATTTGAGAAAATTTCAAATTTGAGCAACAAATCCTTAATCGATACCGTATATAATATATTATATTTTTCTATGTTTCTAAATTTGTTTTGGAGCTTTAATACTGCTTGTTGGTGGTTCAGAACCAATTATAACTATAGGATGAACTCGACAGGCCCCAGACTAGTAATTTAACACTTTGGAATGTATGAATGAATTAAAAGATAGAATGTTAACATTAGCTATTATTTATATTTTATAATATTCTATTATATTTATGTTTCTTCTTATATTCCTAATTTTTTCCAAGATTCTGATTCAAATTCCAGACTCGAGGGTAAATTGCAGATTTGGATTTGACCCAACTATAGTTATAATAGTATAAATTTTTATTTTGTTTCTTCACTCCACACAGTCTAAAGCATCAACAACATTGGGTTGCATCAAGGTGAAACTATCCTGATTTGAACACCGATAACGTTACTATCTGCTAGAAATTTATGGAAAAACAAATTCAATTTCTATCTTAGCCTATTATGAAATAAAGTATCAAAAAAATCAGAGTTTTACCGGCAAAAACAGGAATCTTACAGTAAGAAAATAGTCGCAACCCATTTTTTTTAAAAAGTGAAAACGGCAAGATTTTTTATTCGCCTTCCTTGCTTAATAAATTTTTTTTTAATGAGGAAAAGTCTGGGAATTTTAAGTTTTAAATAGCTTATCAACCATTAATACGAATTTTATATTTATGTGACACAAAATATTTTTGGTATCTTGTCAGGTGTTTCGTTGCGGAGAAAAGGTTAAAAAAAACACTACACTAGCGATAACAAGATTTGAAAAAATAAGTTATGCTTTAAATCCTGAACAAATCTTTTTCCACCATCTCAGGTAAGTGTAGCACCTAAAACATTCTCTATATAATTCACTACATTTGTTTCACCAACATATTTAGTATTTACAAAGTTACACCAACTAATTTTAGTTTGTTTAATAAAGCAATGTTATAAGCTTGTTTCTTTAGATTGCGTTTTGAAATATACATACACAATTTGTAGCACAAACTCAAAAAAATACAGTAGAAGACCAATATAATGCAGTTGTTGGGTGAAATACTTATCTCCCATATTATAGCTTAACTGCGAAATTTCATTAACAGNGATATACTCTTCACCGCACTATATCTGAATCTGCAGTATATTGGATTGCGCTATATCAGGCTTCTACTTTATTTCTTTATAGAATGGTTCCGAACGTTCTTCGGGAATAATTTAATGGTCAGTAGTAACATGCTCCATTATCTTACAGAGATAAATCTAGTCCCATACCATTTTACACTACTTTTATTTTGTTGCTAAGAAAATAGCACTTTTCTCGTCAAATGTCGGTCAAGAGTAAGGCTTGCTATGAAAAGAAAGTAGAACACACTAAAGATACTTTGTAAATGTTGCTAGTAATGGAAGTGAGATTTCTAATGCACTTGGTAAAGTAATACAAACATTAACTGAATCCATTATGTCAGTGTTATCTCAGCGCAATGGCCTGACTAATTTACCTCTCCCAGCTTTTTACATGTAAAAAAAAAAAGCATATGTCCACACATCTGGAGAGGATTTTTGCTAAATCAAGTAAAAACACTGGAATATTTGTTAATTTGGGATATTTAACTGAAAACTTAAAATAGAAACTCTTTGGATATACAAAAAAGCACATCGATTCAAACACTCCTTAAACAAGGCCTGTGATGCAAAAAAGATGAATTTCCTCATCATCCTGTTTAACATAAGTTACATGACTTCACATTAGTAATTTTATTACTCTTCTTCAATCCAAGCTGCCTGGAAAAATGGTAATTCCTTCTGGAAAACATGGAAACCATAGGGAATTTGGTAGTAAGAAAATAGTGGCGACCCTGGTCTGATATCTTTCGGTTCCAAATTTTATAAAAGCTTTGGTGGTAAGCTAAGCAAAGCTGTGATAGAGGGGAAGAAAGGTTTATGAAAGTCCTTGACAACACGTCGAAATTTGCATGAATATTTTTACCAGACTTAATAATATAAGAAGATTAATTAATAAAACTTATTGGGAAGTCTCGTACCTCAGTTTTGAGAACACTGCATTAGAGAATCTGGCATGCTGCACGTTTATTTATAACCTGGTATCTTTTGAAACATTTGAATAATAATGACAACATGTCTTTCCTAATATTTAAAAAGCGGTTATCATCTGAAGATTTTTTATTGACCTGATTTTTTTTTCACTGTACTGATTCATAAATAAATATGATTTATCCTAATATTCAATTTTGATTTGAAAACATTTAATCTTAAATATTTGACTAGAAAACATTTTAATTATATAACATTTGGATTCATTTAAAATTAAGGGTCATCCTTAAATTATGTACCTAATGCTTTTTTATGATTTTAGCCCGCCCCTCCCTCTCTGCCCCCTCCATTTTACATACTTTTTTTTAAAGATTTAGTAAATTATATTATATTTAATCATTTAATTATTTTGGACATAAGGATTTATTTATAAAAAGCTGGTGTTATGAAATTTTAGAACGCTTTAATTGTAGTAAGTAAATGAAATATAAGTGAAATTTTTTACTTTGTAGATTTATTTTCTGAGAATTAAAAAAAAAAATTGTCTCAGCATAAACATTGAAAAACCTTAAGTAATTTAAGACCATCTCCTTATTTTGATTTTAAAATATTGGATTGATTTGGGTTGGTAATCAAATCTTCAAATTCAATTCGAAATAGAGGATTTAATATATTAGGTTTTGATAGTAATGAATTTTCAGCAGAAAATATCTTCTATGAGTATTTCCAGGCTTTGTATATAGTAATGAATTTCCAGTAGAAAGTGTCTTAAGTATTTCTTCACACCATGATATCTTCTTAGCGTTTTAGTAGAGTATCTCTGTTGCAGTGTGTATTTCTTCACACCCTGATATCTTCTTAACGTTTCAGTGCGGTATCTATGATATTGTGTGTATTTCTTCCATGCCCCGATATTTTCATAGCGTTCAACAGAATCTCTGATGCGCTGTGTATTTATTTATGCCCCTATGATCTTCTTGACAGTATACCCAGGCACAGAGTAGAAGAAGAGGAGAAGCACGATAGCCAACGCAAACACCACCAGGAGTTTCAAGATGGCCCACTTGTAGTTATGCCAGACGATGTAGCGTATAGACTTAAGAGGATTCAGGAACCACATGAAGGATGCATCTGGTCGGCTGAAAAGGAACCAGGAGTAAATATAAATACACGGCTTAGACACCTTAGCTCAGTCATCAGCACATCTGCCTACCAAATGTCCTGATTTTAATCCCTGGAATGACAAATATTTTTGTTATCATTGGTGAAATTCTGGTTTTTATTTCACAGTGATGACTTAACGGTCAGTGAACTGTGTGTAATAAATATACCAACATTGTCAAAAAATATTTCTTTTGGTCTTGAAGTAGTTTTTTCGTAAACCTATGCTTTTTTTAACCATACATAAAAATGGCCAGTATGAATCTTCCTGCCAAGATGTAAATTAATTTTTTTGGAAAGCATATATATATTTATCTAGAAAAGGAAACAAGAACATGTTTGTTTTGAAATGCAAATTGTGTTTAGGTGCAGTTGAAGAGGGGAAGTGCTATCAGCAGATAAACAAGCCTTGCAGGGTGAACTACTCTATTTTTTCCCTCCTATATTTCATATGTTCGCGTCTTAAGTGTGATGGTGCTTAAGAGTGTTTCAGTGCATCAAGTTGCAAAATAACGTCAAATTCATCAACTAGACATTGTTAAATACTTTAAATAAAATAAAATAAGTACCTTTGTGATCTTTGGTTGGTAATGTACTTAAACAGGTGGATTAGAGGTTGTAATTACTATCCCCATTTTCAAGCAATTGCTGGTGCACTTCCTTAGCACTCACTCACTTCCATACTAAAGAGTATAACACAGCTAGCTAATAACAGAATTAAAATTTTTGACAAATAAGATAATATCTTACTTGGGTTTGTCGAGTGGATCTGGGTCATTTCTTCCCAAACCCGCGGGGTTCTTCTCCGCCTCTTCTTTAGACAGTAAATGAATCTCTGCCTCCACCTTACCCTGGTAAAACACAGGTCATTCCTCGTCTTAGAAAGTATTCATGTATTTGTACCAAGGATATTTTCAAGTATGTTGGAAAGAGATTTATTTAATTTGAACCTGCTTCAGTGATCACACGGTCTAAGCCATCGCTCTCGCAATATAAAAGACTGCTAATGATTGGAAGATCTGAGTTTCTGTTTCAGGTCGGGTGTACCAATAGTGGTTTTCATTAAATGTTTTTCTCCCTACCTCCATATAAATTCGGGTACATTTCCCCTAAATTGAACCTTACTTATATCTAACACATTGTTATAATGTTCATATGGATTCAATACAAACTAGTAGTAATATGGGGGGGGTAGATTAATGCGCTTTTGTTAAAAATTTGTCACAATTATAATTTGTAGAAAAAAAATTAAATAATCTTGTACTTTTGTTTATAATATCAGATATCAGCAAAGATATTTAAACAGTTTAACTTTGGAGTTAATGAACTCACCGTGAGTTCCATCTCCTCGTTCTCCTTCTTGACGTAGAAAGGCCACCAACCTTTTACCCTCTTCTGTTTGAAGATGTTGACCATGGGCACTGACCCATCCATCTTCAACATGTTCAGGGTGCATAGTTTGGACGACTTGGCCCCTCGGGGGAACCTGTTTAGGTCCAGGGTAATGGCCCCTTCACAACACACACACAGGGGCAGATAAGAGTCAATAACACACACCATAAGCTGAGCATACATTGTTCTTTCAAGCACCACGTCTTACCCGCTCTGGTTTTACGCTAATTTGTTTTAAAATAATAACACACAACAAATATGTAATGGTTGACATTATTTTTAGTAAAGTTATTATAAATATTAGGTAAAATTATGTTGTTTGATTTAATTTCTTTCATATTAAGAATTGAACTAACACAATATGTCTCTTACAATGAAAAGAAGAAAACAGTTTACACTTTACATTGATGTCACTGGACAGAAAGGTAATGGCTGCCTCTTGAATAAAATTGACGCTACATCTCAAACTTTCGACCAAAGTTTAATTCTATTAGAACTTCTTGAAACAGGAAACCAAAAATTACAAAAGGGAGAGAAAGAAAATTGGTAAAGAATGTCAGAACATTTAAATAGGAACTTTTAAAAGGAACAAATAATATATTTGTTCCTTTAATGTGTTTATATATAAGTTTCCTTTGTTATTGTTGAATCCAGAATTTTATTCTCTATTCGAAGACAAAAGCCTATTAATATCTAAAGCTTCACACAGTACTTGTTTTTATATTTGTTCTATAAATTCTGTGTTAGTACACACATACTTAATGTCAAAAGGTAGTTACACAAAAACCTGCTTTGGTGGCCACATAGTCTAAGATGTCACTCTTGTAATAGAATAGACTGCTAATGACAGGAATATTGGGGCTCAAATCCCAGTCGGGTGTAGTGAGGTTATTTTTTCAATGTGAGTTTCCACTATCCCTCTATGCAAATATGGGTACACTTCCTCAAAATTCAACCCTTCTCATCCCTAACTCATTAGCGTTATTAGTACATATGTGTGTAAACTAAATGAGAAGTAAGATGGAGTATTTTTCATATAATATCTAATAGGAATGTAACATAATTCCTCTCACTGTATAACTGAAAAGTTTTAGTACCAAGGAAATCGTCGGCGGAGAAGTGGTCAGCGTCCCAGACCTGCATCTCGAGCCTTGCCGGTATCTTGCACTCAGTCTCGTCCCACGAAAAGAGAGACTCCTTCCTGGAGATGACAATCTTCTCCTCTGCCACCAAATAGTCGAAGGGGTAGATGAACCTCCAATTGAAGTTCCCCTCACCTGTCAGCGAGCGGTAGTGGATGTCTGTACACTGGCAGTCCTCCGGACCTTTAAGCCACCTGTAAGATGGGAACAACATGTACACCAACACATATTTACAAACACTTTGTCTTAAGGAGCTGTTCAATCAACAACCTCCTGAGGAAGATCCCATGCAGCATCGAAACATGTATTTGTAAACATTAGTATTTTTCACTGTTATTTGTTCTTAATTTTCTATAATACTTGTGTTTATTTTAAGGGTATGACATATTTGACAGTGAGAGATACAGTATATAGATTGGTCGCTGTGTATGTAGACTTTAAGCCACTCTCTGGTTACAAAACGTTGAACAGGTTATATCTTGGAGGTTGTCTACATGTCATATCCGCAATGAGATTATGTGGTGATTGTGATTATGAAAATATGGATCCAGTAGAAATCTTAAACCTAATTAACTAGACCATGGTGACCACAGGTACAGTTCCCCTTTCAGGAAAAATACCTGTAGGACCACCGTGAATCAAACCCAGGACCTATGGATCAGTAGCCAGGGGTGCTGACCCTTAGACCAAGAGGCTGGTTTTCTACAATACTATTATATTTATTGGCATATTGTTGTAACGTGCTTAATGTATTTTATTTCATACGTATGTTATCGTCCTAATGCAAACCAAAGTGAATAAAGTGCTCCTCATTCAAATCAAAAGAAACACAACTTGCTGTAAAACCACCGGTACTTTGATCCAGGAATGACGAGACATATCACACTTCCCGAATAGCTCTAAAACTTACCCTTTAACGTAGATGTCGGACATTTTCTCTCCTGTGAAGAATGCGTCGTCCTCTAGAACCACATCATCGGTGTTCCAGACAACAATGCGCAGCTCGTACGACTTGGGTTTCCTTGGGGATATGTCGAGAGCAGGCCCAGGAAGGGGCATGTCCATAGGGAACATGTCCACCCACATCTCCAGCTTGCCCTGTCAACAAACCCCTCGAGGATATCAAAAATAGTCTTACAAAGGATGTGAGTACTTATTTTGTATATTAAGGGAGGATTTACTATCTTTATTTTTCCCCTTCTCTGTGTCTTACTGCTTGTTCGGATTTTACGCATATGTAGCCTTCACTTACCCTGTAAGGTAGCAAGCATAGCTTGGACATTTTCACTATGGCAAAGCTAAAAAGATATGTAAAGATAAGACTGCTGCTACTTTGCTTGGTTCCCCTCTGGTGGAGCTTATAAAATAGGGTCATAGTGTAACATGTCAAGGTAAGACTGTTACGTTTCAGGACGAACGAAGGGTACAGGTACACTAATATGTTAGGAATGTGGAAGTTTGAATCTAGAGGAAGTGTACCCACACTTGTGTGGAAGAAGCGTGGGAAACCATTTAGTGACCAACCTAAACATATTCGACTGGTATTCAATATCCGATCTCCCCGTCACCAGTAATCCAGTCTAACACGAGGGTGGCACGTTGTTTGACCAATGTCCGATGAAAGGAGATACAGGAGTGCTCTTACCTGTTCTATTCCTGGCTTGTCAGGGTTGTACAATGGCCTAGTCTCCACGTGGTCGGGGACCAATTGACAACCAATCCGAGGGAACTCGTGCCACCTATGGAGGACCGCGAGCGCCATGTGTTCTTCCAGACCTACTGAGGGGAGATAAAAATTTTATATCAAAACTCTTTATGACTTATTGAATATAACAAACTGTTTTTAATTTATAAGAAGATGTGTGTCCTTTTTTTTATTATTATTATTAATGCGAGAGGAGTCTTTAACATCTGGGATCACACTTGGTGAACCCTAGTGGTGTGTCAAATACTGTTTTTCAAGTCGAAGCGAACTTGAATCAAATACAGTAAAACCCTGTTAGACCAAACCCCGGTAGTCCAAAATTCTGGATAATCCGAACACACTTTTCGGAAAACAAGGAAAAAAATATTAAGTCAAATCAAATATATGTTATAGGTTAACAAGCTTAATGTTAAAACAGGAGTGTATGTCATCGAATTGGGAAGCTCAAGCGAAACGTGTCAGAAATGGTGATTGAAGTTAAGAGACCTATTATGGTCAAATTTGTTAGTTATCAGTCACGTTCCCCAGTATTCCGAGCTAAAAGAGTTTTGAAAAACTCTCCACTCCCCATCACTGATTCACTCACACTTGAACGTCAACACTTGCTGAAAGCTGCAAGGGATAAGTTTGGTCTGCATCAGTGCTGGTCCCAGGATGGAAAAATTGTCATACTGAGAGACACTGGGAGTCGTTTTTACATTTCATCACAGAGTGAGCTCGATAAAATTATTTAATTTTGAGACACATCTTTCACCTCAAATATATTTATTAATGATATTTATATATTTTTTATTTTTTTGCTGCTGTAAATGAAGATGGTTGGGTATTATTTACGCATATGTATTAATGTTTTTGGATTGTGTTTTTGGTTTTCTTGTGTTGTATGTGTATTTCTCTTTGTTTAATGTAATGTGTGTGTGAGAGTGTGTGCATGTATCCTTGTTTCTAATTTAGTCGACGGAATGGGTTTTGTTCGTAGCTGGTTTGTCTGTATATTTTAAAAATGACTGATGTTACATTTCATAGGTTGGCACTGCTGCCACCCAGTGCTTGCTTCCAGGAATTCTGGTTTTTTTTCTGTGTCAGAAAATACTAATCTCTCTCCCCTACCCTTACAAATGAACACCTGTTCTGTTACTACCAGTCATCTGCTACAAAGCTCGCTCTCCTTCCACCCCTGCTCCCTCCAACTTGCTCACGTCAATGCCCAATCCTTACCTGCACATGTTCACCAACTTGGAGCTATTTTTTCACCTTTGAATCTTCATGCTTTCTTGATATCTGTGACATTTCTCACACCTTCCCTTCCTAGCTCACTTGTTAATATACAGGTCTACATACTATTTCTAAATGACCATGAGCAAAAGAAGGGAGATGGAGTATCAGTACATTATGTCAGAAGTGATATTAAAGTGAAAGTGATGTCATCATCACCCGGCCCGGCCCGTATAATGCTTCTCCGGAGTACCTCTTTTTAGAACCTACTATATCAATTCAAAACATATTACATGCTGTTGTTTACAAACCCCCCAGTATAAGTTATATAAATAGATTTGAGACAGAACTAATGACTTATAGAAGCAATTATGATCACATAGTAGTCATGGGTGACTTTAAGACTGACCTATTATCTAATACACTTGACAAACATAGACTAGAAGACTTTGTAGCATCATGTAACCTGAACATTTATCCAATGCAGGCAACACACCATACTTTAAACTTTCATACTTGTCTTGATCTAATCATCACTTCTAATGCTGATAAAGTTTTGAAATGTGGATAAATGGCTGCACCAGGACTTTCACATCATAACTTAATTTTCTTATCATATTCTTTAAATATTCTTAAGTTTTAGCCTTAAAAAAATTGCATGTAGGGCTCTTAAAAACATAAATATGAATCTTATGTTGAAGGATGCTGCTTCATCTCCCTGGCAAAATATAATTACTAAAAATGACATTGATGACAAAGTGACTTGCCTAAATGAAATGGTGCTTAGGATCTTTGACAGACATGCACCCTGGATTTCCCCGGCGATTATTGAACTAATGTCTTGTCACAATGCCACTTTTAGACATTTCAACATTTCAAACAAGCCCGCCGAAACAAACTTGACACTTCTGGAAAGTATTTTATGCAATACAGGCAACTTAGAAGTAGATGAATACAAAGTGTTAGGAGAGCCAAAGTTAAATACTTACATGGATTATTATCATAGACATCCTCACCTCGCACTTTATGGAGGGATCTATGTTTACTAGGGGTCGGCCGTAGCCCAACTATTGAGCCATCCTTGAAACTGACCCTTGGCGAATTAAACGAACACTTTGTGGATGTACCGTCATTAGAGGACAACCACATTAAAAGACATACTATAAATTATATATTATCTAAACCCACACGACACAACAAATTTTGTTTAAGCCTTATAGCATATCTGAGGTATATAATGCAATCAAAAGAATAAAATCATTAGTGGAGGGTACAGACAAAATCCCTATCACATTCTTCCTAACAATAATTCACTATGTCCTTGAACCTATCACTGATATTTTTAATCATTCTATACGAACTGGACTCTTTCCTACTTCTTGGAAAACAGCTTTTGATAGGCCTATTGGGAAGACTGCTTCCCCTAATACACTAAAGGACTATAGACCAACAAATCCTTCCAGCTCTATCCAAAGCCTTAGAATATATAGTACATGGTCAACTATATGAATACTTAACTGCCAACAATCTACTGGACAAACACCAGTCTGGATTTAGACCCCAACATAGCACAGTGACAGCACTAATTAATGTTTCAGATGACATAAGACTGGCAATGGACAACAGACAACTGGTATTACTAACACACTTAAGATTTCAGTCAAGCTTTCAATACAGTCAATCATGACATATTAGTTACTAAATTATCATATTCTAACTTTTCTGACACATCTGTAAATTGGATTAGCTCACACGTATCTGGACGGCAACATGACAGTGTTAAAATTGGTAAATGTCTTTCAGGGTGGCGTAGTGTAGATGTGGGAGTACCACAGGGGTCAGTTTTTGGCCCGCTGTTGTTTTCCATGTTTATTAATGACCTACCGGCTTGTCTGCAGGTAACTAAACATCATTTGTATGCGGACGATTTTCAAATAAATTTGTCTTCACCAGCAAATCTATTAAGTAATTCGTTTGCGTTACTAAACTCAGATCTTGATGCAGTGCACACATGGGTAACTTATAATTGCTTGCTGATTAATCCTAATAAATCTCACTTTATTATTATAGGCTCAAATAAACTTAAATCTAATATTAACTTTGCTAATCACCCTAAATGTAATATTGAATAAAAATATAATTCCTTTGGTGCCGGTGGTCGAAAATCTTGGTGTATATATTAATGATACTCTTATGTGGTCTAACCATGTAACTCATCTTCGTAAAAAGGTTTTTGCGTCATTGCATTCATTAAATCGACTTATGAACTTTCTTCCCACTGCGCTTAAAATATCACTTGACCAAACTTTAATACATCTTCATTTTGATTACTGTAATATGGCTTACAATGACTTGACTGCCGAACTTGCAAGTAAATTACAAAAACTTCAAAACACGTGTATAAGATTTATCTTCAACTTACGATCTCATGACCATATTTCTATGTATTATAACAAACTTGACTGGCTACGGCTTGCTAAGAGACAGCATCTACATACCCTTGTAATGAAAAAGAAAACATTACTTACAGGATATCATCAATACCTTTCCTCACGACTAGTCCCTCTTCATGCTCATCATAATCTCGGTACCCGCTAACGTGATACTTACACAATTTCCATTCCTCTTCACAAGTTTAACTTCTATTCTCACTCTTTTACTGTTGCTGGAGCTCGTTCCTGGAATGCTCTTGATATAAATATTAAAACTGCTCTCACTATTAAATCTTTTCAGTGTAAGCTTGCTCAACGTCTGCAAGCAGAGTCTAGATCATCGATGTGATGTAAAAATGTGGGCCCCGAGGTAAAATTGTTGTTTTTATAAATCTTATTATGATGTATAAAAATTTATTTAATAGATAGCCACTAAATATTTAATATCAGAATGGTTTTCTTTTTAAATTACTTGCTATCTTCATAGATATGTTGTGCGTTGTATGAATGACATGTGAATGTGTGTGGTATGGTTGTGAATACTAATTTGCATTTTTTCCCTCTATCTTTATTGTTTGTCTATTTAGCTATTGGTACTTTCCAAATTTATTTTATTTGAATATGTCCATTAATGTACAATTTTTGTGATTCGCTATGTGTTAAATATTTTTATTATTATTATTCTGTATGTACCAATATTATAATTAATTTTCAATTATTATACTATATATTACTATATATTATATTAAATGAAAATTGTAAGTAGTGAAGTGTAAGAAAAGGCGCTGGCTCTAACTTCGCCCAAATAAAGATATTATTATTATTATTATATTTGATAATAAATGCTTAATATCTACATGTTGTAGTCAACACAGTGTGTTTTTCTGTAGCTAAAAATAATTACAGTAAATATTACGTGTTATAAATACCTCAGTTAAAGAAATGAAATTTGACTAAAATCATTCAACTGTAATTTAAAATTCATGTATTCTCTCACTTAATCCAAACAAGCTTTGGTTCCATTTAGCTTGGATTAGCAAGGTTCTTGTGTATTGTATAGGAAATATTCTTAGCTGAATTGAAGTTTTAAATTTTCAATTTTGTGTCAAGTGTTTTATCTTCAAAAGAATATAAAATTGTGCTTATTTGTATAACCTTATGCATAGTCACTTCGAAAAGTATTTGTTGCAAAAAAAATAATTAAATTTGTATAAATCAAGCTACTAACACAACATTCAATTAATTTAGTTCAGGTTTTTCCATATAAAAAATTAATTTATAATCATACATAAAAGCTCGGAATTGCACTAATTTAACATAAACATTCTATTTGGAGAAGCTTCATAATTGCTGAAGAATTTTTTTTTTTCTAAGTTAAGTTGAAGCTGAAATTTTTTTCAAAGCCAAGTCAAAGTTTCAAAGCTTAGCACACTCCTAGCAAACTCCAAATCTTCCGTGACCCCAACTTTTTTTTGACTTCATCTCGGTAGCTGTTTGTGTTATACTCATACATGTATATTTATGCTAATGTGCTTCAAATAATAAAAGTAGAATCTAGAAGAAATGTACCTTAATTTATATGGAATGAAAGTGGAAACAAATAAGAAATAACCACCGTCAATACACCTGAAAATGGTTTGAAATCTGATCTCCCCATCATCGGCATTACACTCTATTACTAAAGTGATACCTTAAACCATGTGACCACCGAAGTGGTTCAAACCCAACTTGTTTCGCACCAAAAGAGACAACCAATTCAAGCTATGTTATTGCAGAAATATATTTGTTAGTTTAAATCAAAGTAGTATAAACATTCTCACATACTTTATTTAATCATAAATAAATAAATGTTTTGCCTCTTGTGTTGATGTTGCAGTCTGCCTCGTCTGTCTGAAGGTAGAACGCTTGCCGTCCAACCTTCACTTTACCGTTGGTGTAAATGGGTCCGTCTATTTTGCCATCCTTGCACAGCTTTGTTAATATCTGAGTAGGTTTCATGGGGTCTCGCCATTGGTTGTAACCGTAACTGGAAATAAATACCTTCAATAAATATATATTTGGCTCTATGTAATCACAGAGCTATGAGGAGATTCTGAAAGAATAGCTACACCTATATTTTCTAGAAGGAGGGATTTAAAACCATATAGTGGAAGAAAATCAACCTTAGTGTAGACCAAACATTTCCACTCTCTACCCGACTGAGGGCCGCATGTGTTATTAGGGAATTGGCCAGAGGCCATATATGAAATGTGTAAGATCTGATTCTCAAATATAATAAAAAAATAAACGAGTAATTATTTATATTCAACACATACATACTTTCTTTACATAAGTAACATTATACTTATGATTTTGGAAACTTAGTGGAATTAGTGAGTATTTACGTCAGGCCCAATAACCTAATTTGTTGTTTATTTCTATGTTTTGAAGTATTTCAATTTGAGCTGGCAGGAAAACTTGGGGTGCTGTGGATTGGACGTGGCTGGTGTGGACGCTCAAAACTGAAACTCGCCCTCCAAATTTGGACACACTTTAAGTGTGATCAACTTCTTCAAAAACTGTTTGTACCTAATAAATTATAATTGTATAGGATGTTTACGAGTCTTTCAAGTGATGAATTCTTATTAGTCAAGTTTATTGTGTATGTAAGAATAGTAATTCATTTCATACTTTACTCAAAATTAGCTTAAATTTACAACCACACCCCAGTAATACCATAGTTCAGAATTGAGAAAATCTGAGTTTTTGAAATTTTCAACAAAAATCTCAGTCTGAGGGGGAAGTTTATAACTTTTTTTTAGTAATTTTTGGTGATAATTATTTAAATATAGGTCAAAAATCATGAAATGCGGTTTACATTATTTGGCAGACACCCTGTTATATTATAAGGTGTGCACCTTCAAATCTTCAAGTCCTTAGGGAGATTAAAGGATTAAAATAAATTTCAAATTCAAGTTTAAATAAAATTCTTCAACTATTGATATTTAATTAATTTTTAGATCAATTATGATGACTACTACTGGTTACGCCCTATATCTATATGAGAAACCTAACTATCAAACTCCAAAACAATGATTACCAACCTTTTTTGTTTGTAAGAACCCTTAAAATATTTAGTGAAATCTCAGTGAACCCCTACCTGGCTGACACATTATATTCAACAGGGGTAAGTTACAACATATATGTGTAAACCAGTAGGGTTAGTATGTAATAATTAACTCATAATCTAGAATAAAGTATTTAAAGAGTATTTATTGCCAACTATTATTCACTAATTACTGTCCTTCGGTACTTGAATTTGGCTTATTGATATTTTTTATCTTCCTCACTCTTAAAATTATTAGCAGCACTTTGTACTCTTAACATATTTCCACATTGTCCAAAAATTATCGACAGACCCAATCAAAAACAAGCTTTTGCAGATTCTCGTGTAACAGTACACATGGACTTGCGGAACCTAAGTGTTCCACAGAACCCTGCTTCTAAATAACTGTTTCAGATCATTAATTTATCAATTAATGTGAATAAAAACAGAAGAAGGGGGAAAAAAATAACACAAATTTTAAAAAGTTAACTTCTTAATGTGGGAGTGTTTTGTAATTTTTATAGCAAAACTTTTTTTTTGGTCAGCCAAAATCAAATATTGCTCCATAGAAACATAAGAGTTTAATTTTCTTCTCACGGTGATATCAACAGTTCTTTAATATCTGTCAAAGGTGTCCTGGAATTTAATGACAACTTTTTCTTTTAATAAAAAGTTTCTCATCTAATGCTGCTATGCTCATGACAGGACTGTTTACGTTGACAGCCAATGTTACAATCCAAACAAGAGCATCAGTATACTCTTTTAACCTGATGAAGCTGTTTGTGACAGTAAAAGCTTGTCCTTAAAAATGTGTTTGTTTTTTTAGTGTTCTATCTACTCAAGTATCAATCAGGTAAGTGTGCTGGCTATCTCTCCTAATTTGAACTAAGAGTTATCCTATTTTTCTATTCCAAATAATCTTAAACTTATAATTTTTTCCAGGACTTGGATTCAAGATTCGGGATTCATAGGCTAAATGAAGATTTGGATTCCAAATTTTTGTTAGTAAAAAGTGGAATCAAGCGATCTCTAATATCTATCTTGTTTGTTGACTTAGATTAAAACATATTCAAGCTATTAAATAAACATACAAAAAATACATACCATACTCATTTAAATTTCCAAAACACAAATGTTTATTACACTATGTTTATTTTAAACTATCAAATGTGAGTTTGCGTTGGTATAAACTAGGGCCATGGAGTCAGTTTATCAAGCCTTCGACTCAAGACTCGTCTATTTTTCCATGTCAGACTCAAGACTCCTTCATAAATGGCTAATTTATTAATTGGTAATCACAAATTCACTGCAGTAAAATTCTTTAATACAGATGACTTTATGGAAAGCTTCTTTGGCTTTGTGAATTTATATTTGAATAAAAATGTTTCACTCAAATTTACAAATATTGGTGCCAAAGAATTAAAAAGTATTAAATTATGTATTTACCATATATTGCTATAATATTATAAGCTTTTATTTTGATGCCAGAGTCTACATTTTTAACTACTTCTACCCAAAATTGTTCTCGACTCAGATTCTAACTCCACAGCCTTGGCACAAACATTGGGAAACGAGATATCAAGTAATAAAATGCATACTCCTCATATTTCCTAGCTATGCCACAAGTGGCTCGGTGCCGGCTGTAGAACCGGTTCTCCAAGTCTATCCTAGTCTCGCCGATAAGGTCATCCGAGCCTACGAGGTCCCAGTCCAAGATCTGGATTGTCAACATGGAGTCCTGGGGGAATGTCGCTTCTATCTCAAAACACCTGCACAAATTTAGAAAACAAATTAAATTCTCAGCATAAGCTATTTTATTGGTGTATAAGTCTATATTCATGGTGTCTACAGTCAGGAAAACCAAGGAAAAGTCACAGAATGTAGGGGGTCTGCGAAACTTCCATAATATCAATTCGAATTTCATCTTATTCGATTCAATAACTTGAATCAAACTAAACTAGGGAACAAAATCATTTGGGTTTTAGGCCGTTGCAAATCCCACAATGTGCCTTAAAACATGTTAATGTATCTTTAATAACAATTTTTGGGAGATAAAGTAAATGCTTATTAATTATTACCATATTTACTGGAGAATAAGCTACTCTTTTTTCTCTTTCTTTTCCAAAACAGTCTTTATAGACCTTTTTGTAGTCAGAATCGTACCCTTTGATGATATGTAACAAATGTGTTAACTTTTATGAATGAAGATAAATTACAATGAAATAGTTTATAATTACAACAAGAGATCGTGGTGCTCTTTACTGCTTAACTTTGACAAGGTGAACATTTCGAAGAACTGATAACTTATAGGACTAGGGTCCAAAACTTATTTTATGTTTCTTTCTATGTGTAACATTTTATTTAACATCATCATTTTAGCATGATTAACTAGGATATGATTCGATTTGATAATTATTTGAAGTTTGTGGATAATATTTTCTTTGATTCAAAGTCAAAAAACCTGCTTTGCAGATGTCTTAACGGCGGCATGTTTTGATGTCAGGAGATATAAGGTAATATTGAGGAATTTTTAGTAAAAAATGAAAAAAATTCGTTAATTTAAATAATTGGTTAAACAACTCATTAATTTCGCACTCAAACACTAAAACCAAAGGGAAAGATTTTATTTATTGCATTTTAACCAATATACGTCACCTATATTTGTCATTTTTAACTGTGATAGTTGCACAGTGTTGGTTTTTTATACTAAATTTACGCTGAGCTACCAAAAAAACCATTTCATATTGGAAAAATAACTTATAAAAGTATAATGTGTGTGAAAAGTTGACTTTTTCACTTTGAAGCAAACTCAAATTGAATAGGCCTATATGAACTATTCTCTAAGCTGAATCAAATTTGGAGTGATTTTTGTTAAGTGTTTAATGCTTGGAAAAATATCATATTGTGCTTGTTTAGGTAACATTATGATTTTTTTCACTTTGAAAAGGTTTTATTGAACAATTTATTTTTTATGCTGGTAAATCAAGTTATTATCAGAACATTCAATTCATTTACTTCAGATTTTTTTATATTGATTTTAATTTGTAAAGTTTTTTTTTAAATTGTGAACTTATACTTACAATTTTCTGGTAAGTGTATAAGCCTTACCCTTTTATCCTCTTTTCAATGTTAAATTTGATAGAGCAGCTTGGTGCCATTTTTTGTAATATATAGGAGACTTCAAAATGTCAGTAATTGAACATAAATTGTGTATTGTATATGTCAATAACCTGCCTCGGTATCTTAGTTAGCTAATGCGCCAGTCGTGTTGAGCTAGACCACCAAGGACAGAGAGATCAATGTTCGAATCTCGGTCGGGTGAACTGAGGGTGGTTTTCCCTAAATGGTTTTCCACTTTCTCTCTACGCAAATGTGGGTTCACTTCCTCTAAATACAACTTTTCCAATTCCTAATCCAGTAGTGTAATTAGTACTTAAGCATATAACCCAAACGGGTAGTAAGACGCGGTGCTAAATAAATAAATATATGTCAATATTTTCATTTAGGAGAGAATACCACAGAGACCGATGGAGATGACTCAGATGAGGTATGAAGGAAAATGACCACAAGGGAGATCATGAAAGAGATGGGAGGAGCAGACAACAGAAAGTGTGCAAGTGAGAGGAGAAGAATGATGGAAGGAAAGAAGAAGGTGGAGGCATTTTATTAAACTGACCCGGCCACAGGCTGGAAACGATGGTGATGGTGATTGTGATTATTTTCATTGGTAAAGCCTCATAATTTTTGGAAGAGGATTTTTTTTCCCCCTGAAGCAAAGTTTAGGCTGATATTATTTTCGGCGCTTCGCACACCCCTTATACAATTGTTGGATATTTATTTGTAGCACCTACTTCCCAAATACTGGATTGAGCTGTTTGGAGATGTAGCTGTCCTTGTCACTGATGCGCTTCGATCCGAGCTGGAGCACCACGTAAGGGTCGGCCTTCCCATTGAGGTCCATCGGGTGTAGATCATTGGCCTTGATCACATACACGCGGACCAGCACGTGTATTGGGTCATTGGACGGCAGGCCTTGGAAGAACCCGTACTGGGGGTCAAACCCCATGATAGTATGATCTTCGATGTCCTTGGGAAGTGGCCATTTGTACACTTTTATTGCGCCCTACAGACATAAGATGTTGCATTACATTGGTTTGTCGATGGCAGGGAGATCAGGGTTTGAATCCTGAATCTGTTTTTTTCAAATGTTTGCCTAAACATGGGTACATTTTCTCTAAATTTCTTCCTTGCTCATCTCTATTCTAATAGCATAATAAATTAAGGCACATGACCTGAGGGCTAAGCCACAGTGGGGAAAAAAATTGTTACCAAGTGAATGTGCCGGCACTCCCCTTCAATGAGGATGTAAAATCACGATGATGTGAGAACCACCCCCTATTACACTAAGTCAAAAGAGCAGACCTCAGTTGGAGTTTCGAAATGCCTTGACTTAACTAACTTAAATATTTTTTTAAAACACCCTCATTTAACTGGTAAATAAATGATCTTAGGTCTGGTTAAAT